>JAQFVV010007566.1:0-76445 GCA_028023455.1 Epiperipatus broadwayi | reverse complement strand
TATTTTTAAAATAAATGAAACAACCTTTAGATTTCATAATGTAAGCTTGTGATCTTCATTTTGTGGAATTTAAATAAAGTTAATAAACATAGCTACACACCCAAATCTCACACACAGATGAGCTCAGACTGAATCTGATAACCAGCAAAGGCAACCATGACTAATAATCTAGCATTAGTTAGTAAACAGATATTTAATTATTTTTAGCTGAAACAGGAATCTTCAACAAGCCGGTAATTAATTAGTTTTGGCGATCAATTTTTTTAGTTTTCATCACCCATAAAGAAGTGCTAGAAAAGTCTTTTACCAGTAAGTATAGTGCCGTGATAGAATAACTGATTTGAGAGATAAAAATTCGGAGATCAAATCTCAGCCGGTGACTTCAGTGTTTGAATGTCACAAGATCCCTCTAACAAATAATCATTTGATTGTTTTTTTTTCTTACTTTTTTTAATATCATAAACTGATTATATCTTAAGCTAATGAAATATTTTTGAAGCTTAAATAAGATATTTTTATAAATATATTAGTCTCAATACGATCACATTTATATATATATTTATAAAGATATTACACATAAGAAAGAGAAATGTAAATAACTCCGAGTGTGTGCGCGCTTAATTTTAATCAATCAGATATATTAATCTTTAATTGAGTTTTAAAGTTGATATCTGTAATAGGAACAATCTCTAGTTTAGTAAATGATTAATAATAATCATTACTATATTACCTATAGTGGATGATTTCAAAGATGTGGATTGAGTTAATTTGACACTTGTAATTCAAATCTTTATTAGAATATAATTGCTTCAACTTATGACACATAATAATAGCGTATTTGAAAAATTTAAATGGAAGATCAGATTGCGCAATCCGCATTTGCTCGACTTGTGAACGAACTACCTTGCTAATAAAAAACTTTCATCTTGTAATGACTTTATTAACAAATTATTCGGCAATAGTTTAGAGAGAGGGGGGGGGGGCAATAGTAAATTACTGCACTGTGCAATTTGTTTGATTATATTGCGAATATACTAGATGAGTTTTTGAAGTTAACATACTGGCATTTAACCATAAAATTGATTATTGGCGGATGTAGGTTTATGTTTTTATTGTTTTAAAATTCTTTCGCGTTTCTCTCTAAAAATAGAAAATTAATGAGTTACATTTTTGAAATTTGGTTTTTAATATTCTGTTTATGCAGTTATGTTCCATTTAATATTTATTACTAAAGTTCAAAAAGTTATCAGAATAAATCACAACCTTGAACTTAAAAAATTGAAAACTATATACAAATCTGTATTTTTACTTTATGAATTAAATCTTATATATGTTGAAAATCAGATTATCAATTTAAAATAATTTTTTATCCTGTCAACTAAAACAATATACATATTAACGTTAATCTGTTTAACCGCCTGTGTGTCAATCTGTGCAATTATTTATCTATTTAATCTACCTTTTGTTTTTATATTTCAACGTTTCTGTTTAACTTTTTGCCTATGTATTCATCTTTTTCGCCCTATACTTCTTGTCTCCTTGCCTTATTCTCCGCATGCCTACTTTTCTATTTACCTAGCTATTTACTTAACTAGCATTAGCAGCTTACTTTTAAATGAGAATAAAGGATTGCAATTCTAAAAAGAGAGAGAGAGAGAGAGACAAAAAAAATAAAGGTGAGTTTTTGCTAAGTGCGCACACCCTTCTATAAACGGCAAATACTATCACATGATCACATGTAAGTTCTTTAATTTGATATTTTGCAATAGCAATTTTAATCTCTTCTATATAATTTTTTGAAAAGTTGTATATATTTTTTAATATCTAATAGAAGCTCTCCATTGCATTCTCCTTTCAGCCACATTCTACCAAAAGAAGGCAATCAATGACGATCTTTTTTAAAATGCTTTTAAGATTGTCTTTATAATTCAAATAGTTTCTATTTTCCCCTCAAGAAAACCGTATTCTAGCTTACCAAAAAATGTTGATTACTCTTTATCCTTACCACCTATTTCAATAAAGATGTATTTCATTAATAATACATTTTATATGTCACATCTAATAGATTGAAGATCATTCTGATTTAACTTAAGGGTATTCTTTTTTGATATTACTAAAGACATGCTTGTATAAAATATTTATAGTATCTTTAAGTTATATTTATAATGATCCACATTCAACTTCCAATTCAATAAGTTTGAAAGAATAACAACTAAATATGCAAGTAATTTAGATGACATAGTTGTATCAATCTAATTATGATCGCATCGTTTTAGTCGGTGTTATAATTTAGAAATCAAATTTATTTTTCTAGCTAAAAAGCTTTCAAAATATTTAAATTGGTTCAGATTCTCAAAAATCTAACATCTGTTTTTTTAGACAATAATTACTAAACCAAAATTTATTTAAGCTGTATTCATATCTTTAAAACATTGGAAAAAATAAAATAATCATTAACATAGTGTAAATATAGGTGCCATAAGTATAATATTATATATATATATTTCATATGTCATAGCATCGGCCGGGACGCGAACCCACAACCGTCTGCAACCAACTACTTGCTTGCATGGCGGCTGAGATAAAATCTCAACCCAAAATTTGAATTTTGATGAGTGCTTCTTAATGATGCTTATAAGCTTATCTGAAGACTAATGTCATAAAAATGGAAGCAAATCTTGAGATAGTTCACAGCAAACCCAGTTTTTATTTCAAATAACTCAAGTTTTTTACTAACTGCAGTAGTTTTATTTTCTTATATTATGTAACTGATATATGCAATATGAATAAATTTTAAACCAATAAACTATCATGTGACTTATCACATTACTCCAAGATTCAAATTCCTCATTGATGAAAGCCTACACTTGAAATTAATCTAAGGAATTTGGAAAGGACAGCACAGAATAATAATTTATTAAGCATGTTCACATCTATCATTACTTATTAAAGCTTACAGTAAGTGGTTTAAAAAAGGAAAATATGTAGAAATAAATTTTCATAAATAACCAACTAATTTTAATTTTTTTTTGATTAAATTAATTAAAAGTCATGAAGAAAACAATAAAACAAATCAAATAATCTTATTGCTTGGGATCTATGAACTTTGAAATCCAGAATCAAATCATGCAGAGTATAACAAAAAGCAAGTCAGTTAAAGCAATATATATATAGTACACTTTTTATTAGCCCAGTCTATTTTAAAATAAAATTTTGGTGTATAATTTTAAATTTTACAAATCCAATAATATTTACTTATTAAAAGAAGACAATAATGACATATTATATCATAGGGTTTGAACTTGGGTTTAGCTAATGAAAATTTATAAATGATCTTAACTCAAGAGACATATAAATAACAACCTAGAGAGTCATATATATGCAAATAGATGGTCAATTAATATCATTTATTATTTAAAACCAGGGAAGTTTAAATTGTATTTTGTAAACATGATGCGTTATAGAGATCAATAATTATTGTTTATGTGCAGTTGATTTAAAAAAAAAATGTTTATATTCAAATCGTATTATATTTAAAAGTGAGTAAATATTTATTAATTTTACCAAAATACTGATCTAAAATTAAAACAGTAAATTGCATCTTTATTTAATTTTTAAAAATATTATATTTCAATATTTTTTTAAAAAAAAACAATGATAAATTGTCATTTTAAAAAGATAAACCAAAAACTTGCAAATAAATGTTTGTTTTAAACAGAAAAAGTGGGAAATATCAACCAATCACAAAGGGTCAAGCAATCTTTTACTAAAAAAATCCAAGAGAGAAGACAAGCTTCTTCTTGACTGTAAAAATAAGTAACTAGGCTTTTTCTTTTTTTGAAATATATTTTAAAAAGAAGTTGGATTAAAAAATTCCTAAAATCTTATTATTTGCAAGCAGAAAAAGTAATGAATTGTAACTCCACATCAATATATTGGATAATTATAAGTGTTGTGTTTAAACTAATGGAATAAATTAAATCATTTTCTACTGGGCAGGTCAATGGTCAATAATTCCCAATAATCTCTTGAAAATTAATATATATTGAAGAAATAATCGGAGACAATAGGAAAAAGAGGAGGGAAAGAAAAAAAAAACAAATGAAGCCAGTAAGTAATTAAGTCGTCAGAAATATTTGATAAAATTCAGACGATTATAAAGATAATTTTGTGCTATAACTGTAATTTAATTTATATTAATAAATATCAAGATAATATGCATTGGATAAAGAATTATATTATGCAGTAAATAACTAATTTCTTAGTCCTATCATAAAGTCATAGTTTGGGAGATCAAATTACAATTCTAAAAAAAAAAATGCTAATGCAGGAAAAGTTGCAATGAATCTTCTTATTATGGGGAACAATCAAATATATAAGGATAATAATATTGATTCATTTCAAGCGGTTAGGAGCTGGGGAATATTTCCCCTAAGTGAATACAGTTGCAGTTATCTATATTTCATTATATATTTAAAAAATAAGTTAACTTTATGATATAAAGAAAACTAAAATAAAGTCAGAATAAAAATCTTTAAAGAATAGCTTACAGAAATGTGGAGGACAAATAATAAGAATAATGATCAAATTGATTTACACTATTAAAACTGATCCTACAATATTTTTTTTTTATTTTGTAAGAAGATAAATTATAGTATTGTAAATAGGAATGATTTTATTTAACTGACTTATCAATGTTTATTTGGAATAGTTAATAATAAATGCAAAAATAACTCATAGGAGTTAAAATTGTCCCATAGAAAAGAAAATATATAAATTATGAGACTTGATGTCAATAAACTGTAATATAAACATAGAAATAAAACAAACTTATTTATGTTAAATGTTTTTGATCTACACTTTAAAATACTTGAATAGTTATATTTGACATAATCCATAAATCTAATAATTCCAGTAAATTTATAATAATGGGATACGAAAATCTCTGATTATTGAAAGGTTTCAGAGAACATTTAAACTTTACAAATAATAATAGTCAAATCCTCGTTTTATTATAATTGCAGCGTTTTTCAAATAGTGAAGAGGCAATCTATTAGATAAATTGACAAATGCGTTCAAAGTTCAAAGTCCTGAAGTGGAAGAAAATCTGAATTATCAGTTTTACATACGTATAAATGAAAAAAAAACAACAACTAAATAATAATTTTCTATTTTTTGGATAGGAATTAGATAATTACTAACTTTATATTCTTTGTATTTGTTATGAAGTTAATCTTCATTATGTTAAAGAGTTCTTTTATATGTTAATGTTTTAAGTTATAATTTTAGATATATTCCAAATGAGAATGTAATAGATGTGAACTAAATAGAAGAATGAAATGGGTAAAATAATATTCTAAGTTTTTATTATAAAATCATATCAAGGTAAGATTAATGTATGATATATTTTAAAATGTAAATTGATTAGTATAAGGTAATGTTAACAAATCTAGTAATATAATAGTGAAAATAACCAAATGTATGATAATGAAGTATAAAGAAAAGTAATCTGAAAGGATTAAAGATGGGTGGATGATAAACTATATGATACAATAAGTATACTTGCGATTCCAAGTTAAAAATAGATAAATAAATATTGACTATTGTCAAATTATATTGACACTTTGTTTTGTAGTATATCACCAGGAAATTAGGAAAATAATTAAGGGAAAGAAAATATTTTTATATAGTTATGCTGATTTATTATGTGATATATGCCTGTGACCCTTTTACATTTAGATAGGTTGTCATTCCAGGGAATAGTCAATGTGGTTAATTGTAATTTCCTGAAGAACTGATAAGAACATAATGAGGTTAATCTAAGTGATACTCATATATGTAGATGGATGTTATAATGTGAGGAATCTCCATAAGATGAAGGTGATCAAATCCACAAGAGCTTAGTAGTAAAGCTTGGATATTAAGATAGTATCATGAGAAATAAATGATTACTTTCCATGAGAGCACACCTTATTTGGAAAGGTAAATAAAACATCCATTGTATATTTGTAGCATTTGAGTCCAGTAGACATCAGTTTCTTATCTACAGATTGTTAATTATAAAGAAAATAAGATAGGCATGGTATATAGATGGATTTATAAAAAAAAGTATAATGGTTTATCTAAGTGTGGAAAATTATTTAAATGGAAACTAAAATGTAAATGCAAAACAAAAGTTGCATTAAGTATTTAATCTTAAAGTTACACTATATGAAAATAAAAACAAATGGGATCAATAGTGAAAACAAACCAAACAAAGAAAAAATGAATGGAATGAGTGACGATCAAATAGTGTTGTATCTTTGGTTTTATTATGGGATAATTTCATAGATCTTAGGTGATAAAATAATCACATTCTGACAATATGTGATGTGGTTGTTTTGCATTCATAAGGATAATAATATGTATCTTAAATAAGAATTATACATAAAATATGGAACCTATAGTTAAAAATAATAATAATACTGATAACAATAGTATTCACAATGATTTTTGGAAAGTAAAAATAAGGAAAAATAGATTACTATAAGTTTAAAATTTTATTGTTTAGGAGATAGGAGTTAGCAGTTCTCATTATTGTATATAATTGTACAAATGTTAAAGAAATTATATGTGTTATATTTTATTGTTGTTATAATATGTTTGCATATCACTTTGTTATAGGTTATTTCAAATTAGATGTTAATGGGAATGTTTATTGTAATCATTTGTAATGAATATTATTAAAATTATTGTTTTGAAAGTTTTCTCAATTCTAAATGTTGCATTACTTTTCTGGGCTCATTTTCACCACATCACACAACTCAAAATATACAGTCGAAATTAAAATGAAAAGTCAATTAAGTTTAGAGCAATCTAACAGTTTAATAAGCAACCATCTCTTAATAGAGATTTTTACTTGCTACATGCTGCCTTGATCCCATAAGTCATTGATGACATTGCCAATTATTAAAGTGTGTTTATTAATAGGAAATTAAATGATATATTAGTGAAAGTATTAGTCTTAATTACAGTTTAGTTAATAATGTTATTTTAATAATAAATATTAAAGAACATAAATATAAATCTTGATTATAGATTTAAATTATAAGCCTTTCTTAATTTGTGCACTACCCATGGAAATCCATAAAATCCCTCTTGATATTCCATAGGTAGTATGAAGAATTAATAAATCAATGATTATCCTGAGATCTCCTTATGGTAAAGTTATTTTTGTGATTATTGCCAATCTTAATTATTACAAATAATAGGAATCAAAGTTTATCTAGTAATTATCTAACAGATTAATTTAATGAGTAATTGAATTAAAACTTAATAATTATAAATACAATATAATATATTGGATATTATTGTTAGCCATGATAGTATGTAGATACTTAATAAGGAGGAGTATCTGGGTATTTTCATGCCATTGGACAAATATTTTGTATTTGTTTAATGTTAAGGGGATGTGATCTTTTTATAGGTAAACGAGTCTCACATTAATTATATTTAAAATATGTCTTATCTTAGAAATGTTCAATCATGTAAAAGTAACTTGGGATGAATATTAACCTTATCTAAATTCAATTGTTATAGTTAAAGAAATGGTCGGGAAATAGTAAGTCTGTTAATAGTACCTAGCCAGAGTCCAAGTAGGGCCTAATGTAAGGACTTGACAACTCTGCTCAGGGTCGTACCATCTATAGACAGGCCACAATATATATATATAAGTTGAACTGGGTTCACTAAAAAACCTTATTTTTTTCTTGTAGGTTCAACTGGATTTAAATAGATTTAATAGTAATTTAAAAAAACACAGAAACAGACTGGTCCTTCAAGCAGAGAGGAGAATACCATTGATAGCATAAACCATCAATGATACAGTCATATTGAGTTATGCAAGGCATAACATAATCACATTTCCAGATTATGGTCCACCTCAACTTCTAGATTCAAATCCCTGCCATCCAAAGCATTTGTTTTGAGGATCAACCTCAGGAACCAGCTAGCCATAGATTATATAGTCAGCATGCTTTGGATAACAGGCACACAATCCAGTGCTTGAATGTCCCATGACTAGTTCACACTCTGTCTCAGGGTCCAGCACATTTGCTTTACTCATAAAATAACTCTACAGTAATTTATTGGTGATGCAATGACAAGAGAAAAAGTGAAAATAGACAAAATAACAATTAAAACAAACATATTTATTTACACATACATATATTTAACACAATATAATAATAATAAATTTGACATAAGAAAAATTTAAATGACTTTAGTCCGTTAATTAAAGTTCATTTAAAATAACAAGTCTAGATTGTGATCAGAATATATTTAAAAGTATCATTACCTAAGTTTTCATGATTGTCAGTTTCCAACCAGTTGGCTTCTTGGTGTCCATAAATGGTTTCAGGACTTGTTTTCCATTCTTTGGCATGACAATGAGAGAGATAGAGAGTTTGCAGTAGCATCTACTTTATCATTTTGGCACTAGTTTTAAGTGATGGTTCATGCAGGGACAGTTAATTCGTGAACTTTTGAGCCTGAAACCTAGTCAAACCCTTCTAAAGACAATCTAGCAAAGCATTTTTGCTAGATCTGTGGCTTTTGCAATGGTATTTTTCACAGCAGTACTGAATAGTTATATCTATTATTGGATTTCTGGATCTCTGGAGCAATGAATAAGGTAATGCACAAAATGAAGATTGCACTGAATTCAATCACAAAATGAAAGCTGAAATAAAAGGCAATAGATGGTGATGACTTTATATACCATTTTCTCTCATTGTTTTAATTTTTTATAATTATTTTTAATTTTAATCATAACTTGAATGTTTTGTTTGTAATTAATTTTTACTGTTTGTTAATCTAATTGATTTTTACATTCCATGTTAATCTAATCTTTTGCTTAGATTAATCTATATTTCTGATAAAATAGTTTACAGTTTGTAGTTATTACAATTATTGATTTCAACTTTATTATCAGCTAGAAATCTTTTAAAGTAATTATATTTGCAAAAGTTTTCTTTTATGAACAAAATTTCATTTTAACTTTCTATATTTACTTATTTATTCTTTAAAAAGAGAGAGAAAAATAAGTTTAAATATTTTATATATGTTTTAAATATTTTCTAATTCTAGTTTAGATATCTCCCCTATCCCATTCTCTTTAAAAATATATATATAAACACAATTTTATTTTACAAAATTGCATTTTAAAAATCTGAAAACAAAAGAAAAACTACTCTAAAACATATTACACTTTCTTTCTTAATAAATCTGATCATTTATTTTGAAATGAAAAATATGTAACGTGACTATATATGTGCATTTCAACATATTTTTTCTTGCATTACAATGTATATATATATATATATATATATAATTATAGAGGATTTGAACACAAACTTTAAATCTCTCTTCAGCTATCTATTCTTTGTTATACAATTGATACACATGCCCATACACATGTAAAAAAGGTAAATTATTTTCAATGTACTTATTGTGTGGTGAATCAGCACTCATCATTTGGTTTGGATTATTATTTTCCACACACATATATAATCAGTGCTTACTTTATATTAGGATAACAAATCTGCAAACTTTAATGGACAGGATTTAATCTACTCCAATTTTCAACCCATCAGCCACCCATACCATTGAAAATCTGGTAATAGAACATCCAAATTCCTTGTCTATGTTAATATTATTGCCATGCTCATGTTCACTTTAAATCATTCTGATCCCTCATATATAGGACTTCATCCATTTAAATACATAAAAGAGGAATGAGAAAAGCATGGGCCGAATCTGTAATATTTGAATACAAGTATAATTTCTATACATGACTTTGGATGTAATTATAGGGGATTTAAATACGGATTTTAAAGTTCCCTTCAGCTATTCACTTTATCTCATACAATTAATACACATCACTGTATACATGTGAAAAAGGCAAATTATCTCTAATATATATATATATGTATATATATATATATATATATATATATATATATATATATATATATATATATATATATCAAATCAAAACTACCCCAAATCTAAAATTAAACCAGACCAGAATAAAAATAATATTAAAACACAACCTAAGGTTTCACTGCTACAAGCAGACTTCTCAAATATTATTTTTATTCTAGTCTGGTTTAATTTTAGATTTGGGGTAGTTTTGATTTTATATTGACTAGTTTAGCTTTATGCTTGTAATGTTTATATATATATATTGTAACGAGACAGCGTTACATCAGTATTAAATCTAGGAAGCATAGATCAGAACGGGACAAATCGATAAACACACACACACCAGCAAGCAGCCTAAAACACTCGTAATTTTATTTTCGTAACTTGTAATAGTTTTCTTCCTCCCATAAATACATTTATAAAACACATTGATAAAATACAGACGGTAAACGTCTAATTAAATGATTGAAGCTTTCAGATAATAAAAAAATAATAACAAAACATAATTTGCTCTCCTAAATAATAAAATATAATATGCTCTCCTAAATAGTAAAATATAATTGTCAATCAAAAACACCACGGGGAATTTAAAAATGTTATTTTAGAAATATGGTTTTAACTAGAATAAAACTTAGAGAAAAGATTTGAGGAAAAGATAAAATGCTCGACTTCTAAATTTAAAATAGCTTGTATTGTTCTGGTAAAACACACGCACACACGCATGCATTCGAGGTGTGAAGGATAAGGTTGGTTGAGTGAGATTGCAAAATGAGATTGTCTCAAAATAAATATTGCCTTTAGCACAAAGAGTGAGTGAACAGGTAGCTCAAACGCGGACCTGAACGACAACTCCAGGAGCAAGGAACTCTGGGGGTAGATTGGATCCCAAGATATGGATCAACCCTTATAAATACCAGTCAAAACCTATTCAATGGGTCGATTAGATTCATTTCGATTGATACATTATCATTGCTGTTGTTTCTTCTCAGTATTCCGAGTTATCACCTGCTCGTTTTATTCCGATGCTTATGCTTTTATTTTAACAATAAAATTGTTCTGAATTAGCTTGATTTATTCCTCAGTTTGAAGATGATCATTATGAAATTAATACCAAGAGCGTCGACTGTCATGATGGGCTAATAAACCCTTCAGTGACTGATCGGCGCTCCGCTACTGAAATATCTCCGAAGCTATGAAATTCCGATAACATCGTCGTGTGAAGTTGATGCTCCTAATAATAGAAATGTTCCGTGAAATACCCAAACTCGTCCAGACCAATCAATGTTCGTTGTAACCAAGACAAATCCTAGGTAAATATGTTTTATATTATGTTCACTCACTCAATTTAGAAACTCATAAGGCAATCTCATAATTAACCAACATAAATTTGCTCAAACAAATCTTAAAACTTTCCTCATCATGATAATTTATCTTTGTAATAGAACTTTGTAAACATGAACTTTGAACTTAAGTGAATCTAAGGAAAGATAAGATATTTTTCTCAAATAGAAAGGAACTTTATCTCGATAATCACATTATGTTATGTTTAATTCTGATTCTCTGTGAGCGTGAATGTATGTGCGCGTGTGTAATAAACCAATTAATAATGTTTTCTTTTCATATTTAATAAATTTGTTCAATATCTAATCAAGTCGAGCATTCTCAAATCTTTTCACACACACTCAAAACCGTAGTTTATTATTCTTTAATGACTTATCTTTGAAGTACATTTAGTTAAGTGTAAATTTCATTTCAATTTATTTACTTTATTAATTATGTCAACATCGTGCCGTAAGTCACGATGTTTCTTATTTAACCTTAGTTAAGATAGATTTAAGAGCGGGCGGGTCTATAATCAATCGAAGTAAACGTCAAATAATTATGTTATATACGATACATCGGGGGGGATGAACTTGTAAGCCTAGTGTTCGGGGCGTAAGCGAACCACCTCATTGGTCAGTGACAACCAATAAATGAATCTTATGCTGTAATCGACTAATTAGAAAACCATGCTGATTTTTCATTAGCGGACAATGCGTCTTTTCCGGGAGGAGTCGTCCTTGAAACAATCATGTAGCGGCCTTGAGAAACCTTATTGGTCCATGCTGGGAGTTTTGAGCTAGGGGGTGGGATTAGACTTTGAAATCGTTTTGACATGATGTAAGGTGATGCGAGTAATTAAATCCACTTAAATAATCGTATCTGGCGCCCCCTTGTGTGGATAGTGAATAACTGTCGATATGAGAAAATAAATAAAGCCTTACGCTATGTCATGTTTATTTCGAAGCCCGTAATCTCGGTGAGATAGGCGGCCGGTTACAATATGTATATGTATATATATCATGCTGAACTAGCACTCATCAATTGGTCTATATCATCATCTTCCAAATGTATGTATAATATATAATCAGTGCTTGATTTATATTGAAATAGAAAATCTTCAATCTTTAATGGATAGAATTCAATCTATTCCTCCCTCTTCAGCCATCCATATCATTGAAAATCTGATGATGCAACATCCAAATCCATTGTTGATGCCAATTTTATTGCCATACCCATATTGGCTTTAAGTCACTCTGATCCCTCATGTATAGGGTTTTGTCTGTTTAAATACACAGAAGTATATAAATTATACTTGTATTCAAATATTACAGATTCAGCCTGCATATTTCTCATCTATTTTTTGTGTATTTAAATGGACAAAGTCCTATATGTGAGGTATCAGAATGACTTAAAGTCAACATGAGCATGGCAATAATATTGACATAAACAAGGTATTTGGATGGTTCATCTCCAGATTTTTAATGGTATAAATGGCTAAAGAGTTGGAGGTTGGAGTAAATTGAATCCCATCCATTAAAGTTTTAAGATTTGCTATCATAATATAAACTGAGCACTGATTATATATATATGGAAGATAATGATCTGGACCAATTGATGAATGCTGGTTCAGCACAAAAGATGTATATTGGAGATAATTTATCTTTTTCACATGTGTATGGTCATTTGTATGGGTTATATGAGATAATGGATAGGTGAAGGGAGTTTTAAAATCTATGTTTAAATCCTTATAATTCCATCTAAACTACAAGTATATAAATTATACTTGTATTCAAAGATTATATATATGAAGTAATCCTAGTGCATACAAATACCTTTATATCATATATCAAATCACTCTACGTAAATTAAGGAATTTTAGATGAACATTCTGTGAATATACATATAAAAGTCTGAATCTCAAGCAGCTAGTCCAAAAGGTATCTTTTGAACTGTAAGCTACAATGATGTTAAATTTCGAAAAACAACTTATTCAACACCAAGAGTATGAAATTTAAATTAGCAATGATTTTAAATTGCTCATAAACAAACATGTTTAATATATATATATAAGGAAAGCTTAAACTTTAATCAATTTAATTAGTGATTTGATTTTTGATATTTAGTTTCAGCTAGCGGTATGCACCACGATTATTCTAATATATTTGTGTTGGGAGTTTGAAAAGATTAAAATGACTAATGTTAAGTCTTTTTTTGTATTTGTGTATTAAATATGTTTGTTTATGAGCAATTTAAGATCATTGCTAATTTGAATTTCACGCTGTTGAAGAAGTCTGTATTTTAATATTTAACATTATTGAAGTAAAATTTATAGTTCAAGAGATTGTCTCTTTAACCATAATGAGTCTATACAAACTATTTTGCATTATAAAGTTCGTATTTATTGCTTTGTTTAAATTTCGTTTAATAATAATTCTAAAAAAATCTGATGTAATATTTAATTAAAAGTTAAAATAATCTTATGTTCTCTTTTTGTATTTGAAATTTAAAAGCATCGGTCAGTGATAGATAATAGATTAATTAAAGAAAAATTCCCCAAAATATAATTAGTAAATGTAAAATGTAAACAATAGAACAGCAGCTTTCTTTAATTAAAAACCAACAAAATGCATTGATTATCCACAGGGCAGATTAAGTAGAACCTAAAAATATCTTAACAAAAATGTGAGAGATCAAGATAAGAAAAGAGGCCATCTTAGACTTGCTGGAGACATTCACTTCAACTTTAGCTTTGCTCTCGATCACTGAGAGTCTCCAAAATATAAAAATAAATTGTTCCTGCCAAGGTATGACCGAGTAAAAGCACCTAGATTATTCTCCATCGGGAGATGGCCTATCGGATGCTGAACTTTCCATTGCCCATCATAAATTCACCATGAAGATCTGCTGCCTGAAATAAATGAGAAAGCTGCTGCTGCTGTGAAAGTA
Source organism: Epiperipatus broadwayi (assembly GCA_028023455.1). Classification (NCBI taxonomy): domain Eukaryota; kingdom Metazoa; phylum Onychophora; class Udeonychophora; order Euonychophora; family Peripatidae; genus Epiperipatus; species Epiperipatus broadwayi. Next base: position 62,213 of record JAQFVV010007566.1, on the reverse strand, counting down.
AATTAAATATCTAAATACGAGAAAGAATTGCCACTCGTGAACTTTTTGCTGCTAAACTAATGGAATCAGAAAACTTCTTGTAAAACAGGTACCTGTCTGTGTTCAAACTCTAGAGTACTCTAATAACATGCTATAGCTCTTCTTCATATTACTTATCTAAATTGTAAAATGCAAAAACTACCATTTGTATAACTAAATTGAATAATTAATTTAATGTGTAAATTTCTCTAATAATCTAGCTTACATCATTCTATCTTTCTTGGGTGCATATTTCTAAAATCTACATTTTATCTATATTTATTATTTAATTATTGCATGCTAATAATTGTCTCTATTTTCAACGTTTAAATCTATGATCGCTTGAAATAGTGAATGCGTGTCAGATTTCATTAACATTACTTTCATAAATAATTTAATTTTCATATAAACCGACACGCATTCAATGCTTCATTTATTGTAATGCAGGGGTCTACAACTTCGCAAATGGCTGGCATATTAGTTGTAATCATTCCCAGTTTAGATATGTTTTGTATATATTAAATCTTAATGAATAATTTCATCAAATTACATTTCTTTGAGAGTCGCCAACATTCTTTAGTAAATGTTGATAATGTAGGGCTGAGTCAGAAATCTATTTAAATCTTATCATAATCATTTATACAGTATACATGTGTTACGTTTTAGAGATGCGATGACCCATTCTGCCGTGAAATTTCCGGATTCTTCAGGGTTGAAATTAACCCCAGTCTTTCTACACAAGCGGGCATAATGCGTGCTCCCGTAGGATTTGACAATGTCATGCAGCGAGCCAGCAAACTGCGACACAGACCGCTTGTCCCTGCTTATGCTTATGTGACACCTTACTTCGTCGGGCCGATGGCAGAGACCAGCCCAACATTCTTATAAACTCATTCACGGCATTGCAGTTTTGATATACTGCCATTCCATATCACCTTTCTAAAGCGTACCACATGTTCCTTTACTTAGTTTTATTCTATATATCACTCCGCCTCTGCATTATCTTCATAATTCACTCTCAAATAAATGTTTGCCCTTAGTCATAAAATAAATATTTTAATTAAATAAATATATGTCCGCTGCTACTCTTAAATCTTACTTTAGACTCTTGCATTGCAAAGATATAAATTCCCCAAGGCATGCATTAGAAATACTTACTCAAGAATTTTAGGTAGCTAGATGACGCCTTCAAACTATTGAATTCCTTTTTTAAACATTACAGTATTGGAAATACCGCTACTAAAGTCCTCAATATAAAATAATGTCTAAATAAATAAATGTATTCTTTAAAATATAATCATGTCGCAAATCCTGCTACTGAAGCTTTGAATCCACAAAATATTATTAGTAAATGATTGTCTTATTAAAATGTGTGAATAAATAATTTTAAACTATACGTCTGCAGTTACGTTTCATTTATTCGATACCCATTCTATATATTTCCTCGATTATGTAAATATGAATGTTTAATTAATATTAGTTTGATTATTGGCTAACTCGAGAATAAAATCATGAATCTCTTGCATATCCCTGACCACCGTGCCTAAAAAATATTTACTAATGTTGCATCAGATGCGTTGTTTCGTGGATTGTATTGTGGAACCGATAAACTATGTTCGAACTCAGTAACACGGGTGACCTAGCTACCTCGATGGTGCTGCTGTTCTGTGTGGTGGTCGAATTCTGCACTATGTTTACGAGTCACACATTTTCTGACTGTTACATAGTTAAATTTTTTTTAGCGTTTGGCACTTTCCAACGTGGAGCTTTCGATACAAAAAACCCATATATACCCTGAGCAAAATATAACGCATATAAATTTCTTATAGCGTTCCTTACTCGAGTTAGCTAATTATTCTATATATATACGATTTTATTTGATAAAAATAAAGAAAAAAATAAATCGAGTGAAATAATGTGGGTCGAGTGAATGAAAGGACAGCAGGCATAATAACAAATTTAAGGAAAGCAGGGATGTGTGTGTAATTTAAGAAGGAGCGAAAATACTCGGATCTAATGAAATATTTTTTTATATATATATGTCAAAAAAGTAATCACTCGCTAAATGAGAAAGCAGGTAGCATTGAATAACTTATTAAAACACCGTTATATATATAGCATAGACAGCAGAAGCTTGTTATATATGTTAATAATAAATATTTTGTTAAAGTACAAATATATATATCATAGAGAGCAGTAGCTTATTATATGCGTTACCAGTAGTTTGCTATAATATATATGTTAAATATGTTAAACGCAGCAATATAGAGATAGGGCAATGTAGAGTAGGTGAGGGTAGCGAAAGAGTGTTATAGGGCCAATATACTGGTGGGGAGTAGTCAAATGCTAGTAGTATAAAATAAATAAATAATATTAAGAAAAATGGAAGCACAAAATGACAGTATAGCATCAATGAACTTCAGTCTAAGGTTACTTGAAATATTTAGACAGAGTAAAGAAGAATGGAGGAAAATACATGAGGAAGTGAGAAGAAGATATGAAGAACCAAAAATGAGTCAGGAAGAGGAGGAGATAAGAGTTAGGGAGCATCAGAAAATTGATAGGGATATGTTGATATATCTTGAAATGATCAAAGAATATTATGGAATATCCCCAGTTAGTAAAAAGGAAGAAGAAATTAAAGATATGGAAAAGAAAAGGGAATTAGAAATACTTGACAAACCAATGATAGTAGATGAGCAAATAGACCTTATTCCAATAGATGAAGGCCCACAAAAACCGTTGAGTGAAAGCAGTAAAAAGGAGACAAGCATGGACAGGGACAAAAGAATAAGACCAAAAGTCATGGAAGAAAACATGAAAACGGACAGTGGATACCAAAGCCACTTAACAAAGATGGTCTATGTTAAAATATTTAGAGTGGAAATAAGGGGAAAACCTCAAACCTACCTAGAGCGCTCACAGAAGTTCTTAAAATTTCATAAGAAAAGGCCAGATGTGCAAATAGCTATAGCTAGTTACCATCTGCAGGGATCTGCCAAAAACTGGTGGAATATGGGGAAGTGGAAATTTAGAACGATCCAGCGTAGCGTGCCGCTAACCATCCAACCATTAATGACAGGCATTCAAATAAAAGATATAGGAGAAATGGTTGAATTTCTTACTACCGTGGATTTGAACCATTGGGCCAAAGAACCACCCGATAAAAGGCAACGATTAGAAAACCCAAGGCTGCAGTCATTGATGATGAGAGATCAGTATTATCCACCCTACCCGGGGTTGTAAACATATTAGACTCTTAGGACGGATTAAATGTATATGAAAATATTAAAATGAACTTGATATAATGAACTTGGTTGAATGGATTGTACTTTAGTCAAATAGGGTTTTAGATATAAATTTTATTATATATATATTATTGTTTTAATTACTATTACTCTTAAAAAATTTTTTTATATTATACTAACTAATCCTATTCTAAGAATTTTTTATATATATACATTCAGTTTAACTAATTATTACTATGATTTTAACCAGACACAGCCAAATTAGGCCATTTTAATTAAACTATAAATTCTAGATCCGGGTATATAAATTGTTCGTTGCTTCATGTAATCTCTGCTTTCTATATTTCAATATCTGTAAAAACAATAATATCTTTTTTTTTGCCTTTAAATTATGTAATGTAAATTTTTTTTTCTCTTTCTTGCCTCCTTTGTTCTTCCTTAATTGTTCACAAGAAGTACGGGGAAATGAAACAGTAAGATTCGATCTTAAGTTTCACCTTTTTCTGTCGTCTCTCCCTGACCGATTTATCCCGCCCAAATTTAAACTTTTTGGTATCGAATTGAGTGTGTAGCAATATTAAAAATGTATAAATATATGTAAAATTCAGCATAAACATGCACACATTTCGATCTCAAATTAAAGGCAATAAATAGGGATAAAATAATATAATTTAGATTTCTTTTAGTTATATAATTTTGTATAATTTTAATCATTTATTTTGGATTATAAAGTCGTATTTATTGCTTTGTTTAAATTTCGTTTAATAATAATTCTAAAAAAATCTGATGTAATATTTAATTAAAAGTTAAAATAATCTTATGTTTCCTTTTTATCTTTGAAATTTAAAAGCATCGGTCAGTGATAGATAATAGATTAATTAAAGAAAAATTCCCCAAAATGTAATTAGTAAATGTAAAATGTAAACAATAGAACGGCAGCTTTCTATAATTAAAACCCACAAAATGCATTGATTATCCTCAGGGCAGATTAAGTAGAACCTAAAAATACCTTAACAAAAATGTGAAAGATCAAGATAAAAAAAGAGGCCATCTTAGACTTGCTGGAGACATTCACTTCAACTTTAGCTTTGCTCTCGATCATTGAGAGTCTCCAAAATATAAAAATAAATTGTTCCTGCCAAGGTATGACCGAGTAAAAGCACCTAGATTATTCTCCATCGGGAGATGGCCTATCAGATCCTGAACTTTCCATTGCCCATCATAAATTCACCATGAAGATCTGCTGCCTGAAATAAATGAGAAAGCTGCTGCTGCTGTGAAAGTAAATTAAATATCTAAATACGAGAAAGAATTGCCACTCGTGAACTTTTTGCTGCTAAACTAATGGAATCAGAAAACTTCTTGTAAAACAGGTACCTGTCTGTGTTCAAACTCTAGAGTACTCTAATAACATGCTATAGCTCTTCTTGATATTACTTATCTAAATTGTAAAATGTAAAAACTACCATTTGTATAACTAAATTGAATAATTAACTTAATGTGTAAATTTCTCTAATAATCTAGCTTACCTCATTCTATCTTTCTTGGGTGCATATTTCTAAAATCTACATTTTATCTATATTTATTATTTAATTATTGCATGCTAATAATTGTCTCTATTTTCAAAGTTTAAATCTATGATCGCTTGAAATAGTGAATGCATGTCAGATTTCATTAACATTACTTTCATAAATAATTTAATTTTCATATAAACCGACACGCATTCAATGCTTCATTTATTGTAATGCAGGGGTCTACAACTTCGCAAATGGCTGGCATATTAGTTGTAATCATTCCCAGTTTAGATATGTTTTGTATATATTAAATCTTAATGAATAATTCCATCAAATTACATTTCTTTGAGAGTCACCAACATTCTTTAGTAAATGTTGATAATGTAGGGCCGAGTCAGAAATCTATTTAAATCTTATCATAATATTTATACAGTATACATGTGTTACGTTTTAGAGATGCGATGACCCATTCTGCCGTGAAATTTCCGGATTCTTCAGGGTTGAAATTAACCCCAGTCGTCCTACACAAGTGGGCATAATGGGTGCTCCCATAGGATTTGACAATGTCATGCAGCCAGCCGGCAAACTGCGACACAGACCACTTGTCCCTGGTTATGCTTATGTGACACCTTACTTCGTCGGGCCTATGGCAGAGACCTGTCCGACATTCTTATAAACTCATTCACGGCCTTGCAGTTTTGATATACTGCCATTCCATATCGCCTTTCTAAAGCATACCACATGTTCCTTTACTTAGTTTTATTATTCTATATATCACTCCGCCTCTGCATTATCTTCATAATTCACTCTCCAATAAATGTTTGCCCTTAGTCATAAAATAAATATTTTAATTAAATAAATATATGTCCGCTGCTACTCTTAAATCCTACTTTAGACTCTTGCATTGCAAAGATATAAATTCCCCAAGGCATGCATTAGAAATACTTACTCGAGAATTTTAGGTAGCTAGATGACGCCTTCAAATAATTGAATTCCTTTTTTAAACATTACAGTATCGGAAATACCGCTACTGAAGTCCTCAATATAAAATAATGTCTAAATAAATAAATGTATTCTTTAAAATATAATCATGTTGCAAATCCCGCTACTGAAGCTTTGAATCCACAAAATATTATTAGTAAATGATTGTCTTATTAAAATGTGTGAATAAATAATTTTAAACTATACGTCTGCAGTTACGTTTCATTTATTCGATACCCATTCTATATATTTCCTCGATTATGTAAATATGAATGTTTAATTAATATTAGTTTGATTATTGGCTAACTCGAGAATAAAATCATGAATCTCTTGCATATCCCTGACCACCGTGCCTAAGGAAATATTTACTAATGTCGCATCAGATGCATTGCTTCATGGATTGTATTGTAGAACTGATAAACTATGTTCGAACTCAGTAACACAGGTGGCTTCACTACCTCGATGGTGCTGCTGTTCTGTGTGGTTGGTCGCATTCTGCACTATGTTTACGAGTCACACATTTTCTGACTGTTACAGTACTCAATTGTCACACCCGGGAATTCGATGCAGCTGTCACCCAGTCACTAAGTTTTGGATGAGTCCAGACTTCGGCTGCCCATGACACCACATTCCTATGGATCAATGGTGAGACACCCTCCATAATTATCTCATATATCCATTATATAATTTTACTTATTTATTATTTGCAAAGCTCCAGTGATTTAAATGTATCACACCCTCCATCCTGTACAGAAATTCCTCACTAGCACACCAACCTCCCAATATAACTTAATTATGTCTATAAATATAAATGCCTTAGTCATGTCCCCACCTTATAGCTTAACAAATATTAGTCCGTTTTATTCTCAAATTCAAGAAATGTTGTATTAAACTTTAATGTTGCAAAATATTTTATTAAACTCATTATAATTTACTCAAAGTGCCTTACACATCTTCACAAACTCTTTTAGGCACATTATTGTAATATTATATTAGCCCAGGGTATAGAGAATACCTTAACCACTTCAATGTAAATTGTCCATCATATTGTTATCTTAAATACCATTTTAGTAAACATTGCTGTCTAACATATGCAGACAGTGGGTGTTATATATATATATATATATATATATATATATATATATATATATATATATATATATATATATATATATATATATATATATATATTATATATATATTGATATGTTAATAAATCTTTTAAATCTTATAAAATCAATTTTGATCTTTTATTTTATTAATCCTTATCACTGTCTCGGTCTATATATTTTATACATTTCTTTTGTACCATCCATAGACATTAGTTAGCAAATCCAAACTTATATCATGATAGAGTCTCTTTATTTCTCCCTGACCACCAGGCACCGGTAAAAGGTTGTATTATTAGTAGCATCAGATGCATTATCACATAGGTGGCACAGTGGAATTTAGACTTTAGATTCAAACTCAATCTATCTAGAAGGCAACCCCTCCTAGAGTGTTCAGTTTCATGTTTGGGGTTTGAATTCTGTAGTGTGTTAGCAAGATAGATGAATCTGACCATTACATTAGAAGATATTCAATGAAAAGAAAAATGGAAATAGAAATAATAATCTCTCTTTGGCTAAAATACACATCAATATTGTATTGCAGAATTTAACTGAGTGCTGTATTAAAGAAAAATATTGCCATAAATTAGTAGTATTTGAATCAGCCAAGTGAGCATATTATCACTAGTCGCTGGCTCAACAGTCTCAACATCGAATGATTTGACAAAATTGTGATCCATTACTAAATATACATTATGACTGTTCTATGAAAAACTAAACACTTTAGATAAGATTATAATTACAAAGGCTATTGGGACTTTAATATTGCCTTTATCAATCATTGATTGGATATTTATTTTGTTAGATATATTATGTGCTAAATTTTATAATTCAACCACATTTTCTGTCAAAATTGATGTATTTGTAAATTACACTAATGTACCACCACCTTTCTACAAACACTGGTTCCAAATAATGTTTACCTGTGTAGACTAAATAATGATGTATGCTAAAAACAAAAGTTTAATCATCTTTAAATTGTTCACTGTAGAATCAAGATCTTCTCATAGCAATCTTTTTACAATGAAGGTTTAATGATTTTCCATTTTTGTTTTTTATATAACAAAAATAGCTTGATGTATATTTACTGACAAGTATTAGATAATATGACTGCCTATACAATAATACTTAAGAATAAATCATGTTTGATTGGAAAAGTTTTACAACAGTATGAGATCTTCTTTGTGGACATTGGAAGAGGGTTATATAAATAGTGTACAGTTTTATTATATTTTTTAAAATCTAATCTAGAAACAATAAGTTTAAATGTGCAAATAATATTGATATATACGTGGCATATATAAAACTATACTTCACGTTAGCTTCACTACACATAAATTATATATAACTAATCTTTAAAATCAAAGTTTGCAGAATAATGCTCTATTAAAAAGTAATATATATCATACTTAATTCTGACTGGACAAAAGTTATGATTGATTTCAACTGTTTACAATATTTGATTTTTCTGTTTTATTTTTATTTTTAAATGTGTAATGCCATTAATAGAAGGGAAGATTCAACAATTAAACATTTTTTGATTAACTTTTAACTAAGTAAAGGTTTACTTTGATTAGTTGAATAAAGCTTTGACTAATCTACTTTTTGGAATGTTAGAACACATCATGACTTCCTGAATAACTGACCATACAATTATTTATTTATTTAGAAAATGACATTATTATAATTATTTACTACTAACCTAATTAATATGAATATGTTTATATATTTTAAACATTTCTAAACTCAAATGTTTAAGAATAATATAGATATATATTGAAATGAACAATTTATTATTCATTTCAATAATAATAATAATAATAATAATAATAATAATAATAATAATAATAATAATAATAATAATAATAATAATAATAATAATAATAATAATAATAATAATAATAATAATAATAATAATAATAATAATAATAATAATAATAATAATAATAATAATAATAATAATAATAATAATAATAATAATAATAATAATAATAATAATTTATTATTCAAGCAATCAAAGTAATATGCAAATTTGTTTTGGAAAATAAAATTGAAATGGTTCATTCAATAAGGAAATAAGTTTATATATATAAAACCAGCCTTTTTTAAAAAATCAGACTGGAATATTACTTCATTCAAATCTCACTGGACATCCACTATCCTTTGTGAATGAAAAGGAAGAAAACTATTAACAGCTAGCTAATCTAGCCTTAACATTAATACTTGGATTAGTTCAAATGACTGATGAAAATACAGAACAATACTCATTTCAAATAGCAGTGATGGAATTCATGAAAATATATTATAATTCTATATGAATTTTTTAATATTTATCAGAAAAAAAAGAAATAAATGACAGCTAATTGTCTGAAGTTTATATTTGAAAGACTGTTTAAAGTTTACCCTAATTATTTGAGTTTATAAGTAACATTATAACCCAGATATTATGTATAGAAATTGTCAGATTTTTTTTTTAAAAAAAGCAGAAAAAAAAGCTCTATTATTATTATATAGGTGAATAATATTCTAACAACTTTTTTATATCTGTTAAATATATTTAAATGATCTTTGTACAAGTTATATTTAAAAAGGAAAAAGTAATATTCAATTTTATTTACTAGCATAACATTCATAAGAAATAATGATGAAAGGTAAAATGCAATGCTCCCACATCAATTGCCCAAATCTTAAATAATAGTAATTAATGAGGTAATTGTATTCATCAGCCATTCATTCATAATTAATTATGTTTAATTACAGAGAATTAGATTTTATATAGATGAATTTATATATATGCAGATGTTTGTTCACTGTTAAAAAATAGTTTACTTATATTCACATTTATATATAATAATACATTCTTATCTAGTTTTTAGTTAATTAGAGATTGGTCTCAAAACAAACCATCCCTGTATAAATTATGGTTATATTGAATTAGGATTAGGATTGAAGAGGCCACTGTCATAGTTATTATTATATAAAGATGTTTATAGAAGTAGAGTAGAACCAAAAGGTCACTCTTTACAGATATTGTTATATAAAGATACTGTTTATGTTTTATTGAATTAAGATTATGATCTAAAAAAGACCATTCTTTATAATTATTGTTATGTAAAGATATGTTTGTGTTAATACTAGGATATATATGTTGAAGAAATTTTATATTTATGGGTTCATACATGAGATAGAGTTGTGTTTGAAGTCTATTGAAGTTGGAGTTTGTTATATAGAAAATGTACTGTACTATATGAGTATTATAAGGTAATTGATGATTAAAAACAACTTAGTAAGAAAAGACATGTATGTGTAATAATGGTCTTTCTGCATGTATAGAATAAGACAATAATGTGTATAGATTGAAGGGACTTTGTTTAATAAAAATAAATTATACATCAATTAATAATAATATAGTCAAGTGTTGGTGGCCGAGTAGTCAGCACAGCAGCCTTACAAGCAGTCGTCCCGGGTTTGCGAGTTCGCTTCCTAGCCGATGCTTTGATACATGAAAAAAAAAAATAATAATTATATTTGTAATCAAACTTGTTGTTGTATAATTCGTTAACTTTTTTAAATGTAAGATTGTGTGGCCTATCCCTCATTCAGTGGAATAGCTTGTGTTTTCTGCGATCTATGCTGGCATTACAGAGGCTATTTTACGTGATGGTAACTCTTATTTGGTGATATAAATATTGTTTTAAGTATATTAAAATGTCTTGGTTTATTTCCTGATGTTTGAAGCCAGATGGCGCCCATATACTATATAAATAAATAAATAAAGATAAATGTGAATCATGAAATTGCTAAATCCGACCGTTGCAATATATATGTGCGAGTATATTTATATCAATTGAAAGGTTGGGAATAAGTACACTGAACATTAAATAATTTGTCATTCCTTTTTTTTTTTTACAGATAATTAACTAATAAAAAATTTATATAATAATTAAGTATTGAGCTTACAAAAAAAGAAAAGAACCCCATATTGTGGCTACATTTGATTCATATCCTGGTAAAATAACGTCAGCTAAATAACAAAAGAGAGAAAGAAAAAAATGCTCGGGATTTGCTTCACTAGGATTAAATGATAAAAATAAAAAGTTACATATATGGTAATTAAAACAAATTATTTTAAATAAAATTCAGAGAAATTAATAATACAAGGTCATTGTGCTGTAATTCATATCAGATTGTTTTTTACTAATGTATTTTGAGTGTAGTTTTTATTTTCTCTTTATAACATTATGTCTCGGGAAGAATTTAAACGTGGAAGCTTTCTGTTGAAGTAAGTTTTCATTTTATTAGTTAGAGATATTTTAACAAATGTTATATCTATATAACTAAACAGGAAGTAGCTGAAGCTTCGGATGAATTAGATACGTAATAAACTTTTCAAAAGACAGATGATTTTACCTGTCTTTTTAGCATTTATTCTTACACATGCTTAATTCATTTACGTAATTTTATATGAGGGAGTGAATTCGGTCTATTGATTGTGTATATTTATAGAATATATATATATATATTTGAGTACTATTTGTCTGAAACATATTTACGTGTATTTGAATCAAAAATAAATAACTATAAATTGTAATATTTTAGGACAATAATTAACTATAGTGAATAAGTATAAAATAAGACCACAGTGCATATATATTTAGATAAAGAGTTAAATTCATTGTGGCTCAAAAGTTCTTGTAAAAACATTAAAAAAAAAATGCAGAAGTTAGTCTTGCTAATGTCTGGGTGATGAGGTTTTAACGTTTGTTTATTCTTACCTTATTCTTACTTTAAGGATGGTTAGATACTTATTTCTAACCAATAATGAATGATTAATCAAATTGGCTATAGGCCAACTATCAAAAAACAAAAATTCTAAATCTAATTAGATATTAATAATTTTAATTGCACATAAATGACTTTTACGTCTGATTAGAATATTAATTTCTTTTACCTATTTCAGATTCTAATTCAGATTGTAAGCATGACAGATCTTTAAGTATATATCTACACGCACAAGATCACATAACGTTTATATACTGTATACGTTTTTACTTTTTATGTAGTTCAATGTAAAGCCTAACTTAAATATGTATTCATAAAAAATATTTTTAAATAAAGAAAAATCTTATAAAATAGACAATAAATTGGTCTAAGGTGGTCTGGAATCCAAACTCAGAAAAAAGATTTCCTTCAGATAAATGAAATATTTTCAACAAGCATTTTTTTTTTTCAGATTATTTGGCTGTAGCCAATCCAGTATACAGTCTAAAAATTAGTCAGTGAGTAAATATCTTACTTTTTATAGTTGGAAATACAAACAGATCCAGAACAATTTGAATTCTTTATATGAGAGTTAATTCAAGTGTTGGAAAATTCAGAATCAGAATTGAGATACAAGCTGTGAATCCATGATATATTCTTAATTGGGTATTAACTGAAATACAGGCTTATTATTGAAACAGTAAAATTTGTTTTGCAGATCTTTGTTTCACATTTTCTCACCTCTTTCCTACCCTCATACCTTAGTTTAAACCCCAGTGTATTGTAGTGTGTTTGCAATGCGCTTATACGCTGAAAATCCCGCCCAATTTTAAACCACGAATACAATGCTCGTTTTATATGTATATCTGTATTTCTAATTCCCAGTATAAATAAATATTGTAAATTATGTGTATGTACATGTAAAAGATATTTGTTTAAAAAGTGGTTATATAGGTCGTAATTGCGCACACACTGTGATATATTTATTTTAAAACTTAAGTTAAAATAATAATTTGTTGTTTAAAATTATTTCTGTTTAAATCTATTTATAAAAGATATTACATTCGTAATATCTGTTTTGATTTAAAATAAAATTTATATTCGTCCCATAAATGGATTTAAACATTGAAAATTAAAAGTAAAATAATTTTGTTTTGGATTTTAAAATCATGCCACATATTTTCTGTTTAAAATAAATGAGGTTTGGTAAGAAACAGTAGCTTAATTAATATGTTCTAGGAGCTTATCTAGAAGTACCGCATATGTCCACTTAAGGTAGTTTTTTTTAATTAGCAAAAGTTTTTTTTATTAAATCAAAGTTTTAATCCGAGTGTCTACAGGGTAATTAACAATAGAAATTAATTAAAATTTTGTTAAATTCCTTTGGACATTCGGATGGATTATTGCAGCTTGATAAGGTAGCAAATTTTGGTATATTTGAAACGCTGCAGGGCAGTTTCTATTGTACAGTTCTGCTATATATAGAAGGGTTTTCTTTTGTTCTATTCATTCTGATAGATTCTATTCATTCTGTATTTCTGATAGATTCTAGTCATTTCTGATAGATTCTATTTATTCTGCATTTCTGATTTCATTCTAATATTCTGATATTTCCAGGCATTCTGATTTTATTCTATAATTTCTGAGCTTTCTGATTTATCCTGATTACTATTATTAGTTTGTCAGTAGCCTGAAAATTTAAATATCTGAAGCTGTGTTTTCATCTCCACACAGACTTTACTGTCTTCTAAAATATTGCCTTTAAAGTTCTGAAATCCCAGGATGATCAAGTAGAGCTAGCAAGTGGGCTATTTTCCTTTCGGAAATGGCCATCTGCTGCATGTCAATGCCATCTGATGCCTTCACGTAATAAGCCCTAAAACTGCCACCGCTGCTAAAATGTGAACTGTAACCAGAATTTGCTGCAAAGTCTTATGAATGCTGCTACCATCAAGCAGGAAAAAGTCTCCACCTGAAATTACCTGCAAATGCTTTTGTCTGGCAAGGTAACCCAAAATTAACCCAATAGCTCTTGTGATCTTATCGTCCTATTACTAAGCAATAGCTAATTCAATTGTTTTCTATTTTGCTTTACCTTATAATTCTGTTTTACTCCTTTAAATGCTGTAATTTAATTAGTATGTTTCTATATACTTAGGTTAATATTTTGTATTTTAATCTGTTTTTCTTTTATTATGATGGTGTGTCAGCATAGTCATCGATCGAGCGAATTACTCCCTTTTATTTAGATCAAGATGCCGCCATTAAGGTGTTTTAAATTATACATTTGGTCCCATTTATTCTTTCATTGAATCGCTCATTCAAGGGTTATCTTACTCTTATTCAAATATATAATAATTTTACAGTTAAAATCCACGTGTTTATTGATTTTAACATAATATGAGAATATGTGCGAGGTTAATGAGTAAACATTTAACAAATGCATGATTGCGTAATTAATTTATGCTTTCTTTTAAAACCCCACAATCATGCATTCACCCACTTTAAAATGTTTTATCATTTTGCTAAGTTTCCAAGCTTATAAATTTGAGGTTGAGAATGGATGGACCTTCTTAAAATAAATATATGGGGAATTGATTAGGCGTATTTTTAAGGTAAATGAATCCTTTTAAAATATTTTATATACTTTATTCAAGTGTTGCTAGTAGGTATATTGGGTGTCTTGAAAGTGCTTTGCTCCTTCTAAGGGTTTTAAATGGCTAAGACCGTTTCCTCTTCACTTTCTACGGTTTCCAGGCAGAGTGTGTACTCGAAATTGTCACACCTGGGAATTCTACACAGTCATCACCCAGTTGCTAAGATTTGGATGAGTCCAGACTTCAGCTGCCTGTGACACCACTTCCTATAGATTTAGGGCAGTGGTTTAAACATATCACACCCTCCATCCTTTACAGAAATTCCTCACTAGCACCACTAACCTCCCAATATAATTTAATTATTTCTATAAATATAAATGCCTTAATCACATCCCCATCTTATAGCTTAACAAGCATTAGTCCATTCTATTCTCAAATTCACTTTAATGTTGCCAAATGTTTTAAACTATTTCTGATTTACTCAAAGTGCCTCGCATATCTTCACAAATTCTTAGGCACATTATCATAATATTATATTAGCCTGAGGTATAGAGAATGCATTAACCACCCGTAAATGTAAATTGTCATTCATATTATTTTAAATACAATCTTAGTAAATGTCGCTGTCTCATATGCAGACAGTGGGCATATATTATATATTTTGATATTTAATAAATCTTTTAAATCTACTAACTTTTGATTATTTACTTTCTTGATCCATATCACTATCTCGGTCTATATCTTTTATACATCTCTTTTGTACCATCCATAGATGTTTAGTTAGCAAACCCAAGCTTACTTATATCATAGTATAGAGTCTCTTTGTTTCTCCTTGACCACCAGGCACCGGTAAAAGGTTATATTACTAGTAGCATCAGATGCGTTATCATGTAGGTGGCACTGTGGAATTTAGACTTTAGATTCAAACTTAATATATCTAGAAGGCAACCCCTCCTAGAGTGATCAGTTTCATGTTTGGGGTTTGAATTCTGCAGTGTGTTAACGAGATAGACGAATCAGACCGTTACATTATATATCTCTATTAATATATGTAATATATAGGGTATATGAGCACAGACTTTCACACAACCCATCACTTACCACTCTATCTCATATCACTGGTACACCTGAACACATATATGTCAAAAAGATAAATAATCACCAATATATGTATTTCATGCTAAACCAGCAATCATCAGTTGATCCAGATTATCATCTCTATACATATATGCAAAAGTGCTCATATATATATATATATATTAAGAAAGCCAGTCTTCATACTTTAATGGACAGGCTTCAATCCACTCCATACTCCAACTCTTCAACCATCTATCCATTTAAAAATCTGAAGATGGAATGCTCAAAGGCCACCCTGAGATCGAGATTTCTGCCCATCCCTGTATATGTATTAAATAGATTATATTCTGTACATGAAGGGTCAGATTGACTTTAGGTCAACATGGATATGACAAGAATCTCAGCCTCAGGGTGGCCTTTGAGCATTCCATCTTTAGATTTTCAATTGAATGGACAGCGCTTGTCCATAAAAATATGAAGATTGGTTATCTTAATATATATCTGAGCACTTATTGCATATATGGGTAGAGATGATAATCTGGACCAATTGATGATTGCTGGTTTAGCATGAAATACATCTTGACATATATGTGTTCAGGTGTATCAGTGATATGAGATAAAGTGGTGAGTCATGTGAAAGTCTGTGTTCATATACTTTATATATTAATTGTGTATTGTAACATAAAGCCTTTATAAAAATTTCCTTTAAGAATGCTCAATAAAATTTCTAAAAATACAATGTCAAGAGTAAATAATATAAGAATACCAAACTCTCTATAGAGTAGTGCCACCCTTTGTAATCAATGAATTCAGGAAGGTTTGTGCATAAAATCCCTTATCTAGTACCTATTCATCCAACACTCCCAGACTAGTTTATAACATGTGGCTTTCATCAGTAAGGAGGCAGTACTCTCAAATATGAGGCTACTTACTGATGAATCACAAACTAAAAATTAGTGTGGGGATGTTGGATGAATAGACACTAGATAGGGGATTTTATACACAAATCTTCCTTCATCCATTGATTATGAAGACTTGCACTTGGTATCACTATTGTATGAAGAGTTTGATAATCTTATTAATATGTGTAAGCATATGAAAAGGTGATCATATGATAAATAATTTATGGCAAAATCCACTATTGTAAAGTCACATCTCCATTTAATTGGACCTATAAAATGAATGAGTAAAAATCTTTCTAAAAAAGAAAATATTGTAAATATAAGATGATTTTGGATAAAGAGGCAAATTTCATTTCCGTTATAAAAAGTATCTCTATGACAGATATAAAGAAGTATTATTTTGCTCTGCATGATTTAGTGCAATAGTAAGAGCATCTGACCCAGGAACATAAGGTTCTTGTATTGATGTCAGTTCTAATACTTGTAGTGCTCAAACTTCTTATTTACTCCCAAGTAGTAAAGCCATTTGATTACTTTATTTGCTAATGATTTTCATTTAAAAGATATGGCTGAGACCGAACATGAGAAAGACATTGTTGACATCTACCAAAGTCAGTATTACAAAGTATTAAATAAATGGAATAATAAACTATCTTGTTATATAGATGAGTGTATTTGATGGTCCATGGATTAGTTTATATAGTTATCACAAAGTTCCATCATTAAACTTTTTTTTTTACTTTTTGGATTTAGAATGGCTATATTCATTTGTGAGTGATTGGTGATAATGAAATATAAATTTTGATTAATTGTTTAATTACTATTTAATCTTATTATTGCTACTGTCGTTTGTCATGATTATAAAACTTGATAATTTTTTCAGTTTTCAAACAATTTTAGAATTTGTTTTTTTAAGGGAATTAAACTTATTTTGTCTACCAATAAATAGATATCTAATCCTTCTTATCTGGAGAATGAAACAAAAAAAAAAAGGGTATTATTTTCTTTACAAAATTAATTCTCTGTAGAAGGATAATGATATGTTTTTGCCTTACAGTGAGCTGTTTAAAGGTTGTTTTCGTTATGATATTTTAACAATGTATTATTCCTTATTTACATTTACCTCTTCTAAATACTCAAACTTTCTGTAGGCAGAGAATTAAACATCAGTAACACACTCAATACGAATTCAATATATATACACACACACACAGACAAATCTTAATAACATAAAATTCTAGTTGCTTCACTTTAACTGAATTTTATCTTTATGAATTTATTCACTTTAACTGAATTTTGTGATCAAAAAAAAATGTGCTGTAATAAATTATGTTAATATATATTATTAACAAAATTTTATATTTTATTTCAATTCATTGGTAAACTAAAAATTATATAACTATATCATTTAAACATTTTTAAAAATTTGAAAAAGTAGCAACTATCATTTAAAACTTTTTGTTCAAAGTATAAATATTTAGCATTTTTTTATGTAAGGGTATAGCGAATAGTGCTTAATAAATTGAAAACATGTCAGTTATTAACTATTTTAATTATCAACCGAGACAATAAGTGGATACAATGGTAATTTAGAAAAGCGATTTGAACTATATAATAAATTATAAAAGATACATATAGCCAGCCATATGGTGTAAAAAATAATATAGACTTTGTTGACCTTTTTATACCTATATCCCCATTCTATACCTTCAGTGGGGAATATACTGGATACTTCAGCTAACTGAATTCCTCAAGAACCAATCAGTGTACCCTTCAGATCACTTACCCCTCTCTTGTGTTATTCAGTTCTTAGTATTTATAGTCTCTGCACCATCCTGATAGAAAACATTCCAGATTTACTAGACCTGAGATCCTTATTGAGTATTATTTTATTATCTTTTCATGTTCATTGATCAACATTTGTGCACATCTTCTTGGTTTTACACCTGTTGTATGCTCAATCAATTTTCAAGTTATATTATCCACATCAATTTGGTACATACAAGACTGCACTACCTTCTTCTACTCCTGAAAATCTCTGTGCAGAACCATAATCAACATAGTCATTTAGATAGGTCACAGCTGGTAATGACATTTGAGTCTTTCCTCATTTTGACTTTCAGTATCATTCATTTGATGTCTTTACACTTGGGTGTTCTCTTCTTTTTCTACATTGGTTTCCACATGAATGTCTACATAATTCTTTTGGGTTCATATTTCATATTTAGTTACATTCTCTCCACTTTTTTTAATCCCAACTGATGATTATTTCTGTACAATTTTTCTGATATGATTTATGTGTGGTATATAGATTACTCCTGTTGCAGTCTGCATTTTTACTAAGTAGTTTGACTTCCCTCTTTTTAATTGACATTCAATCCATAATTTATGCAGGCTACCTCAAATCCATATCTTTGTATATTTTCAATTTTCTACTGATTTTTCCTTCTTTGGAAAAATAATGAACAACTTGTTTCTTAATTTCCTGCCCATCAAAACTTCCATGAGTAATATTTCCATGGTTGTGGATGGCATGTTATGTTGCTGTAGCATAGTTACATTCAATGCTTTATTAATATTTGAATAATTTATCCTACTTAATATTAGTTTGAGCTGTTGTACTGTGTTCTCTGGATGATAAGGAGGTGCTAATATGTGTCTTGCTTCCTATTCAACCATAAAAGCTTTGAGTTCCTTTGATATATATCCAGTCTCACTGTCAGAAACAAGCCCTTTTGATGTTCTTTCATATGCAAAAATGAGTATTATAGTTTTTTTTACACTGGTATTAGTTTCTTTTACACTGGTGTTGGAGGCAGTTTCAATCAGCACAAAAATTGTGCTATCATTTATTGGGCTACAGTGGTCAATATATACTCAATTCTGAGGTCTATTTTGTTTAGGCCATGAGGTAAACTTCTTTGGGGGCTGATTTATGGTAAACTGACAGTTTTCACTGTTTAGTATATATTTCAAGTTGTGATTCAAACCTGGCTAATATAGATAACTGCAGGTAAGAGCTTTTGGCCTAACCACCTCTAGATACCCCTGATGAATTTAGTTTAGTACCCTTTTATGACTTAATGGCAGAATCAATACTTTTTTCCTTATTATTATATAATCATTTAACATTGACAACTGTTAGTGAACACTTTCAACATTGATTTTCTTGAGTAGATAGTAGGATGGGATGGCTGTGTGTGCTTTACCCTTAATAAAAATAAAAGTTTTAATGAGATTTTCTAAACCCAAAAATGCTTGCAGTTGCTTAATATTCTTCAGAGTTTGCACCTTCATTATTGCTTTAACTTTCTCTGAAGTCACCCTGATTGATGGGTTGGTTACAACATGGCCCAATTCTTCCCAAATACATTTTGTATATTGAGTGTGACTCCCAAAGTTTATAGTCTTTTACATAATCTATTTGTATTTTCCTTTATATGATATGGCTATGTTCAATTTGGAAAACATTTGGGGCTATAGTTACTTCAAGTGACAGATAGTTTGTATTTGTATAATTTCTTATAAGATATGATAGTTAAAAGGTGGCATTATCTTTTTACATTGATATCTTATAGAAGGCTGAAAATAGGGCCCTCTTAAGGCCTTCTAGGATTTCCTTGACATTTGGTATGGGATGTGGACTTTTATCTATATACTTGTTTATGATTAATGGATAATCCACATAATTACATATTTTTCCATCAACTAGGGATGTAAACCATTCTGCCTCTTCTATTCAAGTCAATACTTCTTCACTAACTCATTTAATGCAGCTTCTATTCAGTGTCTCTGAGAAAATAATATCTTTCTGGGTTTATAATGAATAGGTTTCAGTCCTTTATTAAATCCAATCTAATCTGGTTTGGTATTTATTATTTCTTGTGCCTCCATAGAAAATTTCAGAAACTTATTTCTTAATTCTTTGCCAATTGTACTTTATTTAGTAGACATAGTTTTATTCCTAGTGAAGCAAACCACTCTCTGCCTATCATTGGTGCTAATTTTTCTTTCATTATATATAGACTTAGCATTTCACAATGAAATGTTTGTAGTTACTGCTACATTGCTAATCCTATTATGCTGACATTATTTCTATTGCCAACTTTTGCCTTTACTTTGGTTTTTCTATCTTATATTTTTCTTTAATTATTTTGGCTATCCTAAACCAGTCACATTGTGGCAATATGGACACTCCTGTCCCAATGTTAATTTCCATTTTTATGGGTTTACTATATATTTGAGCTATTAGCATTATTTGCTTATGTAATGGTCAAGTTTTGTACATTTGTGTAACAGAACCAAGAATCCAGGCAAAAAGACCAAAGCCGACCAGTCCAGGATTGTGATGTCCTGAATCCGACCAAACTTCAACGCGTTTGCCAGTACTCCATGACTCAAGACCCTACGAATGACCACACTTGAAGTTACATGTAGTATACCCATTTTCATGGCCGGCATAGGGCAGGGAGAAACATGAGACTCAAGACAAAATTATATTAATTAATTTAACTGCTACCAGCACGAAATTAAAGATAACTTTCATAAATGGTAATTAATGCATATATAGTTATATCACATATATATTTAACTAAGAATAAATTGAATTGAAATTGGAATGAGAAATAACACAAAACCAGAATAATGTTAACATATAATTTATTAAACAAATAAAACATAACTTAATATGAGAAAAGCATGCAGGCTTTATAATGTGGGGATTAGCATATCTCCTCAGTAAAACTTTAATTATTAATAGTGATATATTTAAAGAAATCACTCGGTGGTGTCTAATTAAGTTAGGCCAATCCCTATTGATAGTGGTGGATACTATTATAAAATGATATACCAGTCTTAGGCAAAACATTGTCTATCTATTCTTCTAAATATTCCATTTAAGCATTTAAAGAAATATTTTAGACAAAATATTTATTGCGAGATTATTAATTTAATAAAGGAGTATATAGCTGAGATCAGGGTAGAGATTGAACCCAGAAATCAAAGATATAAATTTCAGTTTAAAATACTGAATAATTAATTAAATTATAGAACTTAGAACTGGCTATAATAAGATTACCAACATACTACAGCACTAGCAAATTACAATAACAGAGCGCCTTGCGGATAGATTTGAGTCAAGGGTTTTCGTGACAAACACCGGTACCCTGAAACCGAGCACCCTGCTGCTAAAAGGTCAGGGTGGCTAACATGACTGCTGAGAATTATTACATATGGTCTTACTAATGTGTACCCTGAAAGAAGGTAAGATGGGGTGGTCTTTCCTGAGGCCCATCTTAAAGAGAAGATGCAGCAAAATGTTAAACTTTGAACGTGAATTTAATGTATCTAATCCGCCAAGTGAAAGTATGACATTTAATTGTTACAAAATATGGGGCAGTAGCCCTGTCAATATTACTATCATGAGCCAATTCTAACAATGCTATATAAAATCAAGTGACATTAGAAGGATAAAGAAAATATACTAAAACTCTGGTTTATAGGTTTCAAGGGAGGGGAAAGTATATTGATCGAATGGCAAAATAATTGCTGAATACACTTTCATATTACTAAGACCAGTACATTGCACTATTTTAAAATATCAACAAGATGAAAATTTAATAGCAGGCCACAATAAATTTAAAATTAAATAAAAAATTATAGGAATTTGAATCAGCGAGCATCGATAATGTTATTAAGAAAATAGTTATGGGGAAGATATTTGCAATAATATCTCCGAATAATTGTTTCATTTAAATGCTTGCTGCTTCAAACCATTGGCATATAAATAATATAACAATGAAGAAATATTAAAGGTACAAGTGCAGTGATAGATGAAAGAATTTAGAGTAGTTCACATTTAAGTTTACTTAAGATATTAAAGAGGTAAGCAAGTTATATAAATAATACATTATTTCATTTAACGGGAATTTATAATAAAACATTTATGGAATTTAAAAATTAAATTATTTTAGTTTGCTAGCTAAATTTTGGAGTAGAAAATTTGAATTTAGAAACAGTTCGTTAACACAGAGATCTGTGGTTAGAGGTTTGGCATACCGATTAATTGCTGGCTGGATAATCAGGTGTGAGCTTTTAGGTATCATCATCTGGACAGTTTCTTGTGGGCTCTGGTGGTTTAAGCATAGGCTGGCAGCGGCACATCATTCTTCCATGGATTCTAGAAGTAGCAGTCACCTTTCTCCAGTCAGATCTTCAAAGATCAATCTGTCATAGATTCAGCATAGCAATGCTCTACCAAAATTAATGACTCCATCCTTCACGCTTCAAATATATTCTATTTATATTTTTCTTACGAAGCACTTAACTGGAAAAGAATTTATTTTGCCTGCAAACCCATTAGCTCTTAAAATATCACTTTAAATTATAAGATTTACCAAATTGACCAAAATGCTTTTGTTTAGTTTTCCATGGTGTCTTAGATCCTCTTCCAGGTGTGAAATAGTCCTACTTCAGCAATTTTAATGAATACAATTTAGCAGACAAATTTGGATAAAGCAATTGTCAAACTTTGATTTAGCTGCGGTAGACTTAATGCTAATTTCTTTATGGCTAACTTTTATTTTTAACTAATTAAAAACTAAAAGCTTTTTGCTCTTTTACAAAATTAAATCATGCATCTCTATATATTATATAAGGTGAATCATATATCCACATACGAATTTATATTTACTAAATTTAATAAATTGACCTTTCTAAATATAAAATTATAACATTAAATTCTACACTTTATAACTAAATGATCTAACACTATATTTGCTGTAACAACTATTAGCTTATGTATGTATAGTGTTTATTCATATGGGCATATATAATGCTGCACAGCCAGCCATGATAGTACGGTTTAGATATTTATTTTAATAAAATAAATATTTTAATAGGGTTTGAACCCAGTACAGATAGGTTTGGTAGTTAAACTGAAAGGTGCAATGAGAAGAACTTGACCCGACCGTTGCACTTACTACTATTGAACATAGCTTTATGGATTTTTGCATTTCTAAATAAGTTTCTTCAGAAGCTTTTTGTTTATATTTGACTTAACTTTGGTGTGGCAATCATTCACTAGATGGCTCACTTTTCCACACTTATTGCATCTAACCTTTTTTACTACTGCATTCATGTGCAGCATGTCCCTCATTTCCACAATAAAAACATTCCAGATTTTTGTTTTCGGATTTCTCTGGTTTTCTCATTTTTAAAATCACAGTTTGGTTTGGGATGTTGGAATTTGCTTGTTGGAAATCTTTGGTGTTATTTAGTATCAGCTCATATGCAATGTCTTTTTTATTGCCTTGAATATGTTAAATCCAGGATGGTTATTATTCTGTCTCACTCATTCCTCATAGAAATTGTTCCAGTAAGGCTTCATCTACAAATCACCATAAGTACAATTCCTCACCAAATCCTTTAGTGCCATATCAGATGCCTTGCAATCTTATTCCCTAACAAGATATTTATCTCTTAAATGTAACTAGGCTATGTGTTTTGATGGTTCAGGATTAATGCAACTATTTAATTACTTAATTTTTTTTTATATAGGGTAGGTTTTCAGGGTCTTCTGGTTTGCATAAACAATTTCCTGACTTAAATTCATCTTGGTCCTTTGAAAAACAACAATGTGGCTATTTTTATTACATCATCTTTTTCTTTGTTGAGTATGAAGTATTTGTTTATGTGAACCATGTGGATAGGCTACTCAGAGATATGATTTTTGTCAAACCCCCCTATTTCTAACTGAACAATTGTCATGATGCTGCTAGTTTTTTCCTTTTCATATCTAATGCTTATTGAAGGTGCATACCCATCTTGGTAATTTAGTTTTGTGTTTTTATTTTAACCCTGTCATGACTGTGCTAAATATTCTATGTATCACAATAAATATAGTGCTTAGTAAATAATAATAAATTGGAAAACATGTCAGTTATTAACTACTTTAATATCAAACAAGACAATTAGAAGGGTACATTAATAATTTTGAACTATACACCTAAGTTATAAAAGATGCATATAGACATATGGTGTAACAAAATAATATAAACTGGGTTGGCCTCTTTATACCTATATCCCCAATCTACTGCAATTAGATGAGTCCCTCACAATTAGCTAAATCCCTCAAAAACCAATGTGTAGACTTTAGACCACCTACTCCTCTGTTGAGTTATTCAATTGTTAGTATTTATAGTCTCTGCACCATCCTGATGGAAACATTTGGATTTACTAGATAACTAGGCCTGAGGCTCTTTCCCATTATTGAATATTACTTTCTATCTTTCTATGTTTATTGGTCAGATGTTTGTATAGATCTTATTTGTTTTCTCCTTGTTGTATACTCAATCCACTTCCAATTTATACTATCTAAGCTTCATTTTAATACATCCATGCTGCACATCCCATTTATTTTATTTTTTTTAAATGGTGGAAATTGTCAATTTTTTAAATGTAAGCAGAAATATTTTTTTTATTCAACATATATCAGGGTATAAATTTTGATTAAGGATTTTATGAGTCTATTTTATTAATGTAGTTAGTTTTAAATGATGGGTTTTAAAAAGAAAGTAGTAGTAGTAGTAGTAGTAGTAGTAGTAGTAGTAGTAGCAGTAGTAGTAGCAGTAGCAGTAGGAGCAATGGTGGTAGTGGTAGTGGTGGTAGTAGTAGTAGCAGTAGCAGTAGCAGCAGCAGCCATAGCAGTAGCAGTAGTGGTAGTGGCAGTGGTTGTGGTGGCAGTGGTAGTGGCATTATTAGTAGCTAGTAGCAGTAGCAGTAGTACTATTAGTAGTATTATTATTATTAGTAGTAGCAGTAGCAACAATAACTACAACAACAACAATAATAATAATAACAACAAAAACAACAGCAGCAGCAGCAACAGCAACAACAACAACAACAATAACAATAACAATAACAACAACAACAACAACAACAACAATAATAATAATAATAATAATAATAATAATAATAATAATAATAATAATAATAATAATAATAATAATAATAATAATAATAATAATAATAATAATAATAATAATAATAATAATAATAATAATAATAATAATAATAATAATAATAATAATAATAATAATAATAAAAATAAACAAAACATTATATTATTTAATTAATTTTGTTGTAGATGATCAATTTATATAATTTTATTAAGAAGTAAAGAATGGTTATTAAAATAATAAATTATAATTTTTATCCTGACTAAGAACAGATAGCATGGTCATAATAGTGTAGAAGTACACTTATACAATTTTTTTGCATGATTTTGAACTAACGAGAGTTAAAAAAAAAACAATTCTCTTTCTACATGAGTTGTTTTAAAATAATACAATCACTAGCAAAAGAAGAATATATTTTGGGATTAGAGTGACTGGAATGAAGAAACGAACATTATTGTCTGGAAGTCTTTAAAAAAATCATATTGCATTCTCAAAGTAATTCTTAGATTATCTTAAGTTGTTATTAAACTTTTTTTTAAAAATTTTCAATGATTTTATGTAAGTAACATAAAATAATTTATTCTCCTTTTTAGAAGATTGTAAATATTTTATATCAGTTTATTTACAGAATTGTTTCTAAGGTTGAGTTCATTATGACTACATCACAAAAACAAAAATATATTTATGTCTGTAATATCATCTAATTAAAAAAAAAAAACGTTTCCTCTCTTTATTTCTCATTATTTTGAAAACAAAAATCGCTTTTTCGGCAATATTCTTGCAACAGAGAAATTTGTTTGTCGTCATTGTAAGGATTTTGTCATTTTCAATTTCGAGGGTGAAGGATTTTATTTATATTTTTATTCTAACACAAAATACTTAAAAATTACAAATATTACAAAGATCATGAAATATGAAACCCAAAATTCATTAAGAATAATTTGAACTAAAATTGAATAACACAACAAAAGAGATTATAATAATTTAATGTGATGATTATGTTTAAGTATACACAAAAAGTCAAAATTGGGTGAAATATTTGACATGGTAATTCTTCAATATTTTTGTTAATGAAAAAGATCTATGCTTATTTTTAATTAGTAATAATGATGAAAATGCAGTTTTGCAAAGATATGTTGATGTAAATAAAAGCAAAACATTTAGAGTTGTGTTTACCAATAAAGAATATTTTATTTGTCACTAGACAAAAAAAAGTTATTTTTGAGATAACCAGGGGAAATTGTTAAATTGTAAGAAAAGATGCAAATGACATTCCTATTTAAACATAGTCTTTATTTTCATTTAAGTTAGGAAAATATTTTTTTAAAAAAATCAAAATTGTAATGTGGTTAATTATTATTATTTTATTTTCTGCAGATAATAAAGTGTTCTTTTTTTTCAAGAAATTCGTGGAAAGAAACGATCATTTCTGTATTACATCATGCAGAAATTTATTTTGAAAGCTTGCAATTTTGTGTTTAGGATTAATATATTGGTACTTTTTTTTCTTGCAAAGAAAGATTCAATTTGTGTACTTTCTCAAAAAAAAAAAATCCATCAGGTAAAAAGCAAGCATATTCAATTTGGATCAGAAAAGTGATATGATAATGTGAGATTTTCCTGTGAGATTTATAATTCATTTTTTAATATTAAAACTTTCTTAAAAACTTTATTATAGAATAACCACCTTACTTCCAGGTGATATAAAAATACTCATAATTGGAGTTTATTTCTTAGCATAAAATTTGAAAAAGTCTTGTATTAATGGCATTATATGTTTTGTAATTAACTATTGAAGAAATTTCTGATAACACTTTACTAAGAAATTCTTTCATATTTTGAAATATTAGGTTTTCACTGTGGATAATAAAATGAAGATGTCTTTTATTCAGACAAACTTTTTAAAATTGTCCTATAAATCCTGAAATTCTTCCAGTAATAGCTGAAACTTCACAGGTGCAAATCCCAATGCATTTACCATTCCAGATCATTTTTTTATATAAAAAAGTTGTGAAAATTCATGTAGACTTGCTTTTTTTTAAAAAAAAAACCTCCCCTTTACATGCACTAGAGAGATTTGTATAAAAAACAAATTTTCATGAATTTGCAAATTATATAAGTATCTGACAAAAACCATTAAATTAACATCAATCATACTGTTAGTTGAGTCATCAACTTGCATTGCAAATATAGTACCTTTCTTGATTCATGATAATAATGTAGACATAATATCATAGCAATACTATCTATTTTTCTTTTATTTATGCATTTGACATAGGAATTTTTTAAAAAGAGTTTGATAGTTTGAAACCATGGATAGGTAAATTTTTATTGCTGCTAGTAAGACAAGGTTTTTGCTAATTGTATAAGATTTTCTAAACGTTTTTTTAATGTTTATCAAATAATAAAGCAACTTTTAAAATTGTTTTCCTATTTTTTATTTAATTTAATATACTTTTTTTTAAAAAAAAAGTTAGTTTATATTTTAATTATTCACGTTTCTCTCAAAAATTCAGTTGTCATACTTTTAAATTCACTATCTCAAATGATTAAATAGTGACTAAGTTTTTTTAGGTCTCACACAATCACTTGTCATGCGCTTCTATGGATCATTATATGAAAGCACAAATCTGAATTTCAAATAAAAAGTATCATATTTAAGAATTTTTATTTTTTTAACATGACTTTTTTTGCCTTTTCCCACCTGGTATTAAAGATGCATTGGCTTGTAACTCTAATTCTTTCATGTCTTCTGTGCTTTGACTGAATGATCTCTACAAATATATTGATGTTTTTTATAGCTACTTATGCATCTCAGAATTAAATTTTTAAGGAATGATAATCAAACACATCAATATTTGTTATAAAAATGGAACTAATAAACTGCACAAGTAAGGGTATTCCCTGGTGTTTATGGTAGAGATGAATTGTAAAATAAACAGAGTAAGTATTAGGTCATGCTACATAATGTTAAGCATATTTAATGATATGTCTGTATATAAAATGAAATCTAAGTTGTTACTTCTATTTTAAAAATTTGAAATGTAATTTTGCAGATCCCTTGACAAGATCTATGCCCCCCCTCTCCTCCAGCTTAAGCTCAAATCTAAACAACAGGAACAAATAATAATGTGAATATGACATTTGGAAAAAACAGTGTAAAATATACTTTTAGTCATTATTATTTATTTCAAGAAATAACCTTCTTGGATAGTGGGTTTACTAAATGGGGTTGTGATACAATAACTTTTTAGGCAGTTTCCTTAACATTAGTATCTTTTTCTGATGAAAAAAGGTTACCACATTAAACTTTTGAATATTCAATTAAATATTACATGGGACATATTCAATGACCCACTCTAAATCTATTCCACAGAGACTTCATGATCTTTCACACATTCCTCCTCTAGATATCAGAAGATAAAATACTTCACAGCAAATGTATAGAAGACTGCTTAGAAAATAGGAGCTGCTAATAATTCAAGACCAAGTTTCTTTACTTAAGAATCACGAATAATGTCTTTTTGGATGTTTAACCAAAAGTTCACAAACAGTTATGGAGCAAAATAATGGATTTGTTATCAACTTTTAAACAAATTTCTTTTTTCAAATCCAACAATAAAGCCAACTAAATTTTGACTTTTTTAGACATAACTAGTCTCAATAATAGATGCAGAATAACCAGTGGTTGTTTGCTCATTAGCTTTATAAATAGAATTTAACAGCCATTGATTTGTGCAGATTTGGATAAATTCAAATCCCGAATCATAAAGTTAATGACTGACGAATCTCTGCTACAGTGGAAAAATTGAGATTTAATAAATCGATTAGCGATTTTTTAAACGTTTTTTTTAAATATAGTATTTTGTTTTAAACTAAATTCATTTTATAAGTAAATAATTTTTGATAAATACTCTCGCGCAAATAACTGGCGATAGCATAGATTTTGATTTCTCAATCACAATATAGTAAAAAGTTTGGCTCAATAAATCTGCTTTTTATATATTTAAATAATTTTCAAAATATTTACATAAGGTATACTTTTAAATTAAGCGAAACTATTAGCAATAATATAAACGTTTATTTCCTTTTAAATGCAATCATTGTCAAAACAAACGACAAAATAATTAATGAATACCCCCTCTCCCCCAGCTAACTTCTCTTGGATCTAAAACTGATTATATCACTAAAATGTTCTGATTGGAATGCTAACTGCCGTAAGGGATTACTTTTATAATATCTTACAACATTCTCTTAAATAAAGTAAAAGGGGGAAAAAGTTATTTTTTATAGTTCAACTTTCATAAATTGGTGTTAAGAAAATAATATGACGTAGCCTCACATACACAAAAAAGATTACATAAAGTCTAAATCGGTCAATTTAAAACTGCTACAAGCACTTTCAATTTAACCTACAACTGGACTGATAACCCGATTTTATATATAATAACTATAAATTGTAATTATAATATATATTATATAATTTATGAATATAGGCTATTTTTTTTCCAGATTATAGGTACATAACTGCAATCCATCTCTACTGTTAAAACTGCATAATTCCCTTGCATGCATTAATACAGCGATATTTGTTGCTATAATATTCTAAGTCCATATTTCCATTTCTAAGTAATCACTTATATAATAATTTTATAAAATGAAAAAAACAACCCTCAATTATATATTGTGTGTGCAAGAGTATTTATATAAATAACAATTCGGTATTTATATAAATAACAATTCGGTATTCTTTTACTGAAGATTAGTTGAAAAGCGGTGACAAACTTTTCCCGAAAATGTTAATCGTTAATAGTTCTAAATGGTATATAACTTTGTTATAAACATTTGATATATAATATTGAGATTTATCTTGTCTCTTTTAACAATTTTTCACAAGAATGATCTATACTTTATATATGTCACTTGTTTTCATCTATATATTTCTAATATCTTATAACTATTAGCTATACTGTAGGACAAAGATGCTTATAGGATGATGTTAGTGAGAATTGGTTACAACTGGTTGTGTCATGACAAGCATGTTCACAATTAATAGAAGTCTATATTGATTTGGCAACATTTTATAATAACAAAAATAAATAATCAAATGGTTTATTGCTCCAGAGTTCAAAAGAAGGTAAGTGCCAGGATTGGAATCAATCCAAGGACTATGATCGACCACTGCACTAACCATGCAGGACATATAATAATAATAATAATAATAATAATAATAATAATAATAATAATAATAATAATAATAATAATAATAATAATAATAATAATTAATAATAATAACAATTAATAATAATAATAATAATGCTGATGATGATGATAATGCAGTCCTGTTGTGCTGTTAGTTAGATGCATTAGATAAAGGTTTATAGCAAAAGGTAAAAAAAAATACGGAGTTGGAAAAAAAACTCGTTTTAAAACATCACCTGAAGATGATTAATAGTCCCACCTATCAATGATAATGGACTTTTGTCAAAAAGTAGGTGATTTATTGTTTACTCTCAGTTTTTCTTAAGCGCTACACTGATACAAGACATTCTCAAAATTGTATCCACATCAGATTGCAAGACAAAGTTTGGCATGGATCAGATATCATGAACATGTAACAATATTAGAGCACAAACAACATATGCTAATATAGCAAAATTAAATTCACAAAACACAAAACAACTTCCAAAATTTAGAAGAGCAAATCAGGATGACCTGAATAAAATGAATGATACAAATATAGATGAATATGATGCTGATGAGCCTTTGCTGAATGTTTGGACAAAAGAGGAAGTGGCAGAGATAAATCGCAGAAATTAACAAGACCATACTGAAAAAGTTGTCATATGGTGGTGACAGATAGAAATCTGTCTCTCTACAAGTTTCCTAGGGAAATGTTATACAAAGAGTTAGCAAGAAACAGAATGTGGAGCTCAGTGCCAACCATAGGAGAACATACCAATTCAAGGTATTTGGTGGTAGAATTTTTTAGTAACAATCAATGTGCACATTTTCAAGAGAAAATTAAAACTTTGGAAAATTATGTTCTTGGAGCTGTAGATAAAGAGATGAAAAATCATCACACTGGTATTATTAAAAATAATTATTTTGGGTATAACATCCATGGTTTCACAAAACTAATGAGACCATTTGAACAACCAATATATATGGAGCCAATATATTGCTCAGATATGCCTGCACTGATTTTTTTAAAGTTTTTATTTTAAGATCAAGATCAGTGAGCGCATAAGACCTGAAGATATTCCAGGTATAATAATAAATCAAGAAACAATCTGACCATCTAAATTAAAGAAATTAGACTGCAATGTTTTGTGCATGGTAGTAAAGAACACCTGGCAATAGACTGTGGAAAAAAGCACACCAGCAATGAGCAGTCAGCAGCAAAAACACAGGAAATATTAATTAAAGAATACACAATAGAGCAAGTGGAAGGTCAAGCAAGCCCAGACAAGAAGGTGGAAAATGCTAAATATTCAAAGACCGGCTGAAAAACAGATGGCATGCAAAAAAAGGGATAGAAATAGAGCTTCCAGATAAAGAATATATAATAGAAAAAACTGAAAACCAACCAAGGGCAGATAAGGAGAGAAAACACTTATAAACATTGGATGCAGTGTTGTGATTTATATATGATAACCAATTAGTTTTGTGCACTTATGGTTTATTATATATATATATATATATATATATATATATATATATATATATATTGAAACAGTAAGACATGCCTTACAAATCTTAGTTTCACCTTGCCTTCCTGTTTCCTACCCCCATGCCTTATTTAAAACCCTAATTTTATCATATTGTGTGTATACTGTGTATATTTACTGAAATCCTGCCTAAATTTATATGTCTAATGGAGTACCCAGGGTTTTATAATAATTAAAATTGTCTTAAACGGATTTATTTTCAAACCGTCGAGTATATTTTACGTATATATGCTTGTACAATAAAATAGGTCACATATTCTCATCTACACAATACTGCGATAATATTTTAAAAGGTTATGAAAATAATTGTTGTTTAAAGCTAGTTTGTTTTGAGTCTGTTTATTTTGTGATATTATATTCACTATATTTGTTTGCATTTAATAAAATAATATCACTAATAAATAGATTTTGGACATTAAATTCAAAAGAAAGTTGTAAATATAAAAATTTTACTTTAGTTTTTCAAAATGATGCCATTTTCTTTTTAAATCAGTGAAGGTAAAGAAAGAACAATAGTGGCTAATTTTAACTATGTTGGTGCCAGTTTTACTAGTAGATTTTGATAAGATTAAGATAACAGAGTTAATGAGCAGATTTAATTAAAAGTGCATTCCTTGTTTTCCAATTTAATTATTACATTTAATGAATGGATTTTAACACGGCAAGATTAGATTTGTATAATCAGAAGAGCATATAACTAGGGCTGATTGATTATTGTAATTAATTATTAGTCTGATGCATATTGTGACAGCATATTTGGGCCTTATTCATATTTTCTGATTACTTGTTTTATTCGCGTTAGTAAAATCAAGTTTTGAGATAGTTTAACCTTAGAATGATGGGGTAAAGGGGCAGTAGGCTGTTTTCCCTCAGGAACCAGTGCCTTGGCCATCTGTCATTTACCATCTGATGTCCTGTCACCATACCATCAAGCCCAACTGACCCAGCCAAAGAATGCTGCTCCTAAAGTCTATGTGCTGAATGCTGCTGCTGAACAACAAACCCAAAGAAAATTAAAATTTGCTCAAGAACTCTAATGCAAAATTGGAAATGCCCATGGACTGATCCATCAGAATGAGGTAATAAAATTAACCCAAGATCTCATGAAATTTTCAGGCTATAGCTAATCTTTTGTCTCATATTCCATATTTATGTCTTTATTAAATTATCTTTTAATGCATGCTGAACTTTTACTTGGCTTAATTTTCTTTATGTATCTGTAAATGTTTTATTTAATTCTTTATTGTAATGTAAATATTTAATTAATCTCTTCAGGTATATGTGAGTTATGTGGGGAAATTGAATAATGCTTGATTGTCATATTAATTTATTAAACGGCAAACACGCATTCTCCTCCTCCTATTTATTATATGATTTTAAAATGTATTTTCTTACTTGTAATGAATTTATCAAAATAATTGTTTATCTATCTTTGTTGAGAGTCTGCTGGATATTAAAATATTAAATTTGAGAGAGATCTATTCTGTTCTTTAATGAATTGCCCTTTTACTAAGAATATATTAAAATTTAACTGTGTGACACTAGTGAACGTGCTTGGGTGCTGAAACTTCACTATTCTCCAAAGTCATCAATGGTTAACTCTGTCCTCTGTTTACTCCACAGTTCCCAGTAGTGTTCTATGAAGGTCACATGGGAATTATTTCACATACATCCCCACAGCTATGAAGCTCCTGGGTGCAGGCCAGGCTTGAGCTGTGTACAGACTAGAGATGCCCCAAATGAGAGGCAAAATGCCTGTCCAAAGCCAGAACCATTTATTCATTTTTATTTTGTAAAGTTGTGTATCAAGATACTGCACCCCCTCCTCAGCATTATATATCACTGGCACCACTGTAAATTTCCTTAATAATTACTTTAAATGAATTCTAAGTCCGTTTAGCAAAGTTCGATCTTATAATTTAGCTAAACAATTCACTAGCAATTCTCTGTTTAAATTTAAGATTTCAATTTTAAGTAGTTTTAGACTATTAAAATTCTTTTAAGACTTTACATGGCTTGCACATACTTACCATGACACTGTATTTTAGACACGTTACATAAACTATAACCCAAGTACGACATATCAGAAATATTGTTTGCTTTTGTTTATAGCTATCAAATTTATATAGCTAAAACTTTGTCTAATATCTGATTATTAAATATTATCTTTAAATTTATTTCTTTTCTTTATTTATTTGGAGTGCAATATAAATTACATATCATATTAGGCTTATCTTGGGGCACATCTATAAGTCATTGTTAATTGAACCTAGGGCTATTTTAGATTTAGAGTCTTTTGTTTTCTCCCTGATCATCGGCACCAGCATGAAGTTATACTATTAGTAGCATCAAATACATTATCATATAGAGGGCATTGTAAATTTTAGACTTTAGATTTGAACTTGGGATTTCTGGAAGGTAACTCTTCCTAGTGTTGAGTTCCATGTCTAGGGTTTAAATTCTGCAGTGTGTTAGCGAGATAGACGAATTTTGACCATTACAATATATTGTACTGGTCAAAAATGTGTTTCCATCCAACAAGATTTAGAATATGAGCAAAAGTACCCAAATCCAATCATTCTTGAGATACACAGGTCAGGGAGCAATCATGAATTCTAACCTATTTACTCATTCTCTAAATCTATAACACTACGGACAACACCTATGGTGATACCACATAAATTCATTCCTTCCAGGCCCAGTGCTACAACATTTTGCATGAGAACTCAACTGGTGATGATGATGATGAAAGATTGAGTTAACCTGAGATATAAGTTAAAAACATACATAAATATATTAATGATATTCGAACAACTGGATTAAGTTTAAAAATATGAATATTTATTTTGACAAAATTCAAGATATTTTATATATATATAATCAACTTCACACTTTTTAAGGTTTATTTTGGGTACAAATATTTGACAATCTTGAGTCAATTGTTTTTATTTTAATAGATATCAATTTAGTATGGCATTACAATACTGAACGTATATTTGGAAATCAGATTTTATTTAATGTTACAAAAACAGATTTATCTGTGTGGTTGGTGGACATTTTATATATTTAGAAAACATATGTAAAAATACAATAATAGAGTTTCACTTTGTTTTCATTTATAGCATTTATTTATAACAATTAAATAAGGATATATGATGATCCATAAGTAACTAAAAACATTTATTTAATTTATATTTTCGACATGTAACAATCAAATATTGCAAAAACTCTATAAGTATGGGAATGGCTTATTTCAATAAAGGGGAGAGCAGCTTTGAGAAGTTGGATCTAAAACTCCAACAAAAATATTTAAAGAGAAAAATATTTCATTATTACACATCATTATGTTTTATTTTGTTAAACAGGCTATGAAATGAACTATAAAAAATTGTAGTACTAGCGTCATGTCAGTAAAAGAGAAAATGGCAACTTTGGCTGAGAAAGTATAATACTTCTATTTGAATGTGGTATGCCAGCTTCTTGGCTGAGCAATACTGATAGAAAAAGGTAGGTAGGAAGTTGCTATAGATCTGGATTATGGTAAGTCCAAGCAGAGCTTCAACTACACTAACCAGCTTGTTCCAGGTAGTAGATTTATACCCCTGTTATGAACAAGAACACTGAAAAAGGATGGAAGGCTTTAAATCTTCTGGAGTGAGGTACAGGCAGATATGAGCAGTATATATATACTCTGAGAAGAATGACAAACGAAGATAATCAGGACTCCTTGGAGTGAGGTATGGGTAAATCTGATCAAAGCCCTATGTGGCTTATTAATAATTTGACATATGCCAGCAATGCTATTATAAGAATGTAAAATCATTAGATTTAAATACTAAATTGAAGCTCTAAGTGGTTTAACAAATACGTAATGATATATTAAAATAATGACCCATGTAAGATAGTCATTTATCAGAAGTTAAAACTATAATTAATGAAGCGTGCATTGCTCCCCCTTCTTGAATTAATACTATTTTGTTTAATATATAAAAAAAAAAAAACAACAACTAAAATTCATGCACTTAAAAGTGCTAATAACAAAATAGAATTAGGTTGCCAGCCTTTTGGCGATGATGATCAATAATGAAATTAATAAAGTTAACAGACACCAATATCCATCCCAGATTACAAAATATTTATACGTTTTGTATAAATTTACAATAAAATATTTTTTAAAAGCATATATTCATTTTAAAAGAGAAACTCAATCTTACGAGCTATTTAGAAATTAATAACAAAAACTCATTAATTCCCCCCCCCCCCCATTTCTATTCCACAGCGGGATATAGAAGAAGTTCATAAGACTAGGTCTGATTGGCATTTATAAATAAAAATTATGTGAAAATATAAAATATCATTAAATGTAAATTCTAACCACACTAAATTATAAGAATAATAAGAAGCATGAATTGCATGAAAGGTTTTCATCATCATCATCATCAACCATTATCAATCCACTGCAGGATGAAGGTCTCTCCAAGTTCAATCCACCTTTTCCTATCTTTAGCTTCTCTTCTCCACATCACCCCTGCACACTTTCTTATTTCATCCATCCATCTCACACATGGTCTCTTTCTGGGTCTTTTACAATCTCTTGGAATCCAGTTTAAAATTTCAATTGTCCATCTGTTATCATCTCTTCTAACAACATGTCCAGCCCAACTCCACTTCAGTCCTTTAATTTTTTCAATGAGGTCAGTAACACCTGTTTGTTCTCTTACCCATACATTGCGTTTTTGATCCCTTCTTGTTACTCCCAACATGCATCTCTCCATACTTCTTTGAGTGGTCTGAAGTCTTTGTATTGCTCTTCTATTAAGTGTCCAAGTCTCAGATCCATAAGTAAGAACTGGAAAAACACATTTATTAAAAACCTTCCTTTTCAAACACATAGGCATATTTTACAGTGAGATTAATTTAGGTTGTAGAGAATCAATACAAAGAAAATAATTATTAGTTTACATACTTGCCAATTAGTGAGTTAAAAAGAGAATTAACATAAAGAAACATGCATTTTTTAAGAGTTATTAGTTAGAATTCAGGTAATACGATTATAATGACTTTGGGCTTGTTACCTCATGATTCTATGGAATGAAGTATGGATGAATATTCTGTGGAAGGCAGCATTCTTTGATTTTTGTGACAGGCAAATTCTACTTCAGCTAAAAACATGTTTCTTGGCCTCAGTGGTTCTCTTATGGCACAGGCATTTTTGATTAATAGGAGCTACACCTCTGCATAATAAAGAGTCAGGCTGAAGACAGAGGGAAAGACAGCTTAGGTCCCTCTACCCAAAATCCATTTTAAAAATCAAAAAGACACAAAGTTAGTTTAGCAGCAATTGACCAAACTCTCACACAATAGATTTTTAGCCCTATTTATACAAGTTTTGAGTTATTTAAAGAATGTTTTTAATTAAACTTCCTAACTCAAATGGAATCCTGAATTTACAGAAATATTTTCTCCATTGTTATTGGAGATGCAATCGCTAGATAACTGTCCAAAAATAAATTCAAATCAATTTCCAGATTGGAAATAGATTTGATTAAAATGTTAATAGCTAACTTAAAATCAATTAGCTTTGTTTTAAATTTTACTTTCATTAACTTTGATTTAAAAATTCCTTTTAAAGCCATGAAACAAACTAATGTTCTCGCCCCTTTAATTACTCTTGAACAGTTAACGTTGCATTTTCCATCTTGAATTTTTGTGTAATTATATGAAGAAAAATAATTACAAAGTATTAAAAATATAAGTAAAAAAAAATTTCAAAGATACAAAATTATTTACAGTATATAATATTTTTAATTATATATATATGCTCCTGTAATATATGTATATATCATATATCTGAGTCGCATCTATTGAAGTTAATATTTAAAATAAAAAAAAAATTTTATTTGAGATTTATATTTATACATCTAATAGACGCTTCTCAGAAATATACATATAATTTATATACATATGACAAAAAGGAATGGAGTGAAATGTGGGTTAAGTGGTAGAATAGTGAAACTCGATCTTGAACTAAGATCGACTGTTTCACATTATATATAGAAATGAGAGAGGACATAGACTTGTGGAGTTTGCAGAGAAGGAAAAACTTTATATTATGAATTCTTTTTTTGAGAAAAATGTTAGAAGGAAATGGACATGGAAGCATCCAAATGAAGGTACAGCAGAATTGGATTATATTTTGACTAACAGGAAATACATATTTCAAGATTGTAATGTTCTTAATAAATTTAACAGAGGAAGTGATCATCGATTAGTAGGGGGTAAGATACATGTTAATGTAAAACTAGAGAGACAAAAATTATTAAGAAAAACTATATTTACAGTTGATATTCCTAATCTTCAGAAACATTCTAATGAATTTAAATTAGAACTTACAAATCGGTTTCAAGTATTAGTAGATTTTGAACATGATTCTGATTTGAATGAAATTAATATGAAAATAACTGATACACTTTTAAAAACTGCAACAAAGATAGCTGGTAGAAAAAAGTAGCAATTGACTAATAAAATTTCTACTGAGAATAGAGAACTTATGAAGAAAAGAAGGAATATGAAGATATACAAAAATGATGCATTAAAAAGGATTGAATATCTCGAATTTTATAAAATGGTGCGGAAAAGAGTTGAAAATGATATAAGAAAGTATAACTGTGAACTAGCAAGAAAAGCTGTAGAAGAAAATAAAAGTCTTAAGAATGTAAAACAACATTTGGTATTGGTAGGAAATTTATATCTGCAATAAGGAAAAAAGATGGAATTATTACTAAAAAGAGGGATGACATTATGAAATTGGTAGAAGATTTTTATCAAGAATTATATAGTAATAAAGAACAAGTACCTCCTATATCTATTACATCTTCCGAATTGCCCAGAATTTTAAATGAAAAAGTGAGAAATGCAATTAAATGTATGAAAAAAGGAAAGGCTCCAGGTAATGATGGAATTATAATTGATATATTAAAAGAAGCAGGTGAAGAAACAGAAAAAATATTAGCAAAGTTATATACCAAATGTCTAAATGATAAAGATGTACCGGATGATTGGAAGAATGCAGTAATAATATTAATATTTAAAAAAGGTGATAAAGAAGATATTAGAAATTACAGACCTATCAGCTTTTTATCAGTTTTATATAAAATTTTTACCAAGATAATTACAACTCGTCTACAGAGAACCTTGGATTTTCACCAACCAAGAGAACAAGCTGGATTTAAAAGTGGTTTTAGTACAGTAGATCATATTCAAGTATTGAGAGAAGTTATAGAAAGGACAAATGAATATGAGTTGTCATTATGTTTTGGATTTGTAGATTATGAAAAGGCATTTGATTCTATAAACATTTCTTCAGTGATTAAAGCATTGGATCATCAAGGTATAGATACAGGATATTGTCATATTTTAAAGAATATTTATAAAAATGCAACAGCAACAATTAGATTACATAATGATACTGGGAAAGTCAACATTGAGAAAGGTGTAAGACAAGGTGACTCCATATCTCCAAAACTTTTTACAGCAGTGCTGCAAGAAGTATTTTGTGGATTAAAATGGGAAACTAAAGGAGTGAAAGTAAATGGAGATTATTTAAGTCATTTAGATTTCGCAGATGATGTAGTTGTTTTTGCAAATAATGCTTCCGAGCTGCAGGAAATGTTGCAGGAGTTATCAGATGAAAGTAGGAAAGTAGGACTAAAGATAAATGTTAAAAAGACTAAAGTAATGTTTAATCGATTTGCTCAAAATATGAAAATAAAGATTGATTATGATGAATTAGAAGAAGTTAAGAGTTACAAATACCTTGGTCAGATTATTAATACAGATGGAAACATAATAGAGGAAATTAATTATAGAATTAAACTTGGTTGGAGTGCTTTTGGTAGAAATAACTTGATATTAAAAGGAAATATGCCTATGTGTTTGAAAAGAAAGGTTTTTAATAAATGTGTTTTACCAGTTCTTACTTATGGATCTGAGACTTGGACACTTAATAGAAGATCAATACAGAGACTTCAGACCACTCAAAGAAGTATGGAGAGATGTATGTTGGGAGTAACAAGAAGAGATCGAAAACGCAATGTATGGGTAAGAGAACAAACAGGTGTTACTGACCTCATTGAAAAAATTAAAAGATTGAAGTGGAGTTGGGCTGGACATATTGCTAGAAGAGATGATAATAGATGGACAATTGAAATTTTAAACTGGATTCCAAGAGATTGTAAAAGACCCAGAAGGAGACAACATGTAAGATGGATGGATGAAATAAGAAAATGTGTAGGGATGATGTGGAGAAGAGAAGCTAAAGATCGGAGAAGATGGATTAAACTTGGAGAGACCTTCATCCTGCAGTGGATTGATAATGGTTGATAATGATGATATATATATATATATATGCGTGTGTGTGTGCGTGTGTGTATGTGTCAGGTAATAATTGATAAATACTATTAATAATTGATGACCTAACTTGATGTAAATTTACAGTTAGATGAAAACATATATAAATATATACAAAAATAAATAATAATTAACAAATACTATTAATTAATTAATAATAAAACAAACCTTTAGTTGTCACATTTAGTAACTTGTTACAATAAGGAATGATCATTTGTTATTGTATTTTTTTGATGTTCTTATATAGAGTAATCTAAAAGACAATAGCCAAAATAGTAATCTCATATAAGCTTATATCTTTTAATGTTTTACATGAAAGCATAAAACAGAATATTTAAATGAACAGAACTGAGAAATTTCACTCATTTCAAAATTCTATATACAAAGAGATATCCATAAAATATTTGAATAATTTGTGAGATGGTATTTTAGATGTGAGAATATTTTAACCTATTTTCATCATCTATCATTAAATGTTAATTGTATAGAATATTTTAAACATGATTTAAATTTTTCCAATTACAAACAACTGCTAGTAATAGCACACACGTTAATTGATAACACAAGTTAGTAGACAGTACAGTAGATTACACAATGTTTTGAGTGATGTTATTTTCTGCTTTTCTTTAGGTGTTGTTGGCATGATCACATAACAATAAATAATACTATTATACTATCAATTTATATTACAAGATATAAGTAGATTTGAGATTGCTCTTATTGTTATGAATTCTACATAAGAACTTTGAAAATATAATAGAAAATACAATAGATTATTAAATACAATAGCTGGGTCAATTATCACCTCACTTTATATAATACAGATAATAGTATTATTTGTAATTATAAATATTAAACATGTTTATTTATATACTAAAGTTTATGACATTTACTAACTAATTCCTTCCATTCTTTTTACAAAAATCTAATGGCAGTTTCATCCACATTTACAACATTGTATTTTTACAATTAAATCTTTATTCTATATCATATTTTAATACTCTTTACAGTATTTATTACAAATGTAAATTTTAAACATTATAAATGATAATATTTGAACTTGGTAAAATAAAAAAATAAATATTAAAGTGAAAACATAAACATAACAATGCTTCTTTTCTTTTGGATCTAATCTTCACTCATTTATTTTAAATTATTGAACAAAATATTTCTTATTTAAATTCCATTTGTAAAATGAAAATAAAATTTAATTGAGATATCATAAATACACAAAATTATGTTTGAAAATTAACATTATGCTTATTATTATTAAATTTTCACAAATAATTTTTGCATCAGTGTTTATGAAAACTTTTATTTTCAGCAAATGAATTGTAACTTTTACTTCCAGTTTTAACAACTTGTCTTCTTAAAATCAAACATTTAAAAAGAAAATCTAAGTGTAATCATATTTTTTGACTGAAATTAAATACATTACAACTATGCTGCATAAATAAGCATAAATATGTAAATAAATTACTGAAAATTATAATTTTTCCAAATACAAAAAAGTAAAAAGTACCTACTTCAAAGGCCTGAAGATAAAGAGTCTACCAATCAGAAATGTTTTTGGTTTTCTTGTATCAGGATACAACCAATCAGAGCATTGCCAGATCATTTTGAATTTAAAATTTGCATGATATTGATATTTTTAGATTTTTAAAAAATAATTTGTTTCAATTAATATCATAAAAAAGGAGAAATGATAAATTAACTTTATAGATAACTTCAAAATAACAAAGAAAAGCTGAAGATAATAATAGCTTCATCAGGACATGCTACTGTGCCGAATCAAATTAAAATGAATAAAACCACTCTGCTCTGTTTCCATAATTAATTTAGATTAAAATATGTTAGCAGATATAAGATCATTTTTTTTGCTTGTTGTATTTTTTATTTTTTAATAAAAAATTAGTAGTACAGTATTTGTCTGAAGCATTATGATAATGGTCTATTAGATGTAAAATATGCTGAACTATTTTCATCATCTATCATTAAATGTTGAATGTATAGAAAATTTTAAACTTTATTTAAACATTTGAGTACAAACATCTTGTTAGTAATAACTTACAAATAGACATTCACCATTTAATGATAGATGATGGAAATAGTTTTACACATTATCACATTAGTAGTACATTATTTGCTTTTTCTGACTGTGTGGAGTTAGTTTCTAAAGTTGTACTGAAAATACTAATCAGTAAATTAAACCTTTTCTGAAAATTTTGAATAATGTTATAATAAATAAAATTAAAAGTGTGTGAAGTGCTTGAAAAAGAAGCTATAAAGAGTGCAAAAATATTAAATGCTTAGCATTTTCAAGGTAGGTTGCCTCATATTCCTAGCAAATATAATACTAAATTAAATATTTTTTATTTTTGTCTCAAAATGAAAAACAATAAGATCAATGAAATATTTGATGACAACTTTTAGAAAAACTAATAATGTAAAAATTGTAAAAGAAAATGTTTAATTTAATAAAAAATTGTATAATGCAATGACAATAAAAATTAGCTTAATATAGTGCAAGGGTTTTTTTTTTTTGATATTGAAATAAAATAAAACAAAAAAGATGAATAAAGCAACCTTATTGTTTAATTGGTAATAAGTAGCATAAATATTTCAATAAAAGTTACAATGAGAGCTGAATTTCTACTGTTCTGATATATCATTTTCCATCATATATGATATATATGAGACAGTAATAGTTCCAAGAATGTGCCTCACATCTTCAGAATTTTGACTTCCAACCAAGAATTTTTGATTGCACACATGTGTGCTGGTCAAAATCATGTATTCATTCAACAAGACCAATAATCCAAGCAAAAGTACCTTGAAAAAACCCATATCCAAGATACAGATGTCAGGGGAATGATGAATCCTAACCTATTTGCCTGAACTATTACCTCTCTGACTAATGGATAACATTTGTGATGACACTAGCAGTTCTTGATTTTATTCCGTTACAGCTGGAGGTCATGGTTCACAAAGAGACTCAAAATAATAAAGAGTTTATATAAGAAATTAATGATTTAATGAATTGCAGAATGGTACAGATGTGATTGAATATCGATTACTAATGGTTTGAACTGTAATAATTGTAATTCTTTCTGGAAACATTACAAAGAAGTGAATTTAAATCAAAGAAATATTATAAACAACTAGGATAATTAATATTAGAGATTTGGAGTGATGACAAACTAAGCTTATTTAAAATAATAATATTACAGGAATTTATTATGAAATTGAGTTACAAAATAAGTTGAGTTTTGTTTATACAACTAGGTTATTATACTTCTTAAATTTGTTTTGATGCGGCTTTGATAACAAAGTAAAAATTTGTTAATTGGTCTGCCAAAAACCAATCAGCAATAAAATACCATTAGCCCTCTTTAAGAGATTACAAATAAGTCTATTCTATATATAAATAACAAGACATGAACAATGTGTATTAAAACACTATTACATTTAAATCAGTTGTCTATAATGAGTGTGGAAAACAAAATAGTTCTTAAATAAATAATTGACAATTATATAGTCAAATTTAACTAATTAATTGGGTTGGTTGGTGAAGGATGTGCCATCATGGCAGAGAGCATTTCAGGTTTGCTAAATAAATATATAAAATGATGAAGGCAGTATGCTTTTCTAGATTACAACAAAAGAACAAATGAGGTCTGTTAATAAACCTTTGGGTAGCTTTGCTAAAGGAAATT
The DNA here is from genome assembly GCA_028023455.1 of Epiperipatus broadwayi. NCBI lineage: Eukaryota > Metazoa > Onychophora > Udeonychophora > Euonychophora > Peripatidae > Epiperipatus > Epiperipatus broadwayi. The sequence goes on along the minus strand of JAQFVV010007566.1, from coordinate 18,193 downwards.
CCTAGTAAAAACAGCTCAATGATGAGAAATGCTGGCCTTCCAGCCAAAACATGTCTCTGAATAATAATAATAGATTTGATGTGCTGGACTTCCCATACACATCTTAATGGCAAAGCCTGAAAAAGGATCCCTTGGTATAAACTATGTCTACTTTGAGGGAAAGTGAAAGATTGGATTGGTCATATTTAAACTTCTGAAGGGCCTGAGGGGTAAGTAGCAAAGCAAAATAATAATAATAAATGAATGATTGTAGCTATAAATACATAATGCCTTAGACATATACAGATAGTATATCACTAACAAAAATAACAACTTAATTCCTGATTAAAATAATTGACTCCCTGACATAATAGAAAGTCCCCAGAAACCTTAGGTCATTAATGACTGAATCATAAAATATAATATAAAAAGGAAAGACAAGAATTAAAATTAAAATATAAATTGTTTTCCACACTTTCCAAATATTTCATTTATTAGTGAGTTATTAAATAGTTCATCATTACAATTTTACTATTTTTCTGACAAATAAAAATATATGTATGAAACATATACTGATAAAATACTATGATAAATGTGCTTTCAATGATTTTCTTTCAAGACATTTGTTTTACAGAAATCATGATAGATTTTACTTAACTGATTTAATAAAATTCGTTATCCTTTCAGAAATAATTACAGGGCACTTTTAAATTGGAGGTAATAATAAGATATCTAACTTTTAAAACAATTTCCATTATTTAAAATAAATTTATAATATAAGAGGTACAAAACTAAATGAGCTTTTTCTATTAATTAATTTAATGGAAATAAGTTTCCTGTAATGATTTTTAACTGGAGAAAATAAGAGAGAGGATTTAAAGTTAGTTGCTCATTGAGTTTTATACTTGTCAGTTTTAATAAGTCAATATTATAAATAAACCAACAAAAAATTAATTTAAATTTGCTGCATCAAAATAATGTGAGATTTTTATAAGAATTGGATGTTTTTAAATTTAAGAGGAAAAAATTAAAAGACACATTTTAAAATTAAGTTCTATAAACATTACAGATATATATAATATAAATTAATATTGATTTAGAAAACAAAGTAAGCTAGAATCATAGGCTTGCAGCAAATTGGAGGCTACCTCAGAATCAATTGGTAGAAACAGGCAGTTATAAAATCAGATCATTTAGCAGGCTTCCTTGATACAGTACAGCCTTGGGCTAGATGTTGAGAGCACTAGAATGGCATTGATGAGCTGGTTGAACAGAGCTCCAGAAAGCAATGGTTGATCTTTTACCCTGTCATTCTTTAGGCACGATGTACTATATATACTAATCAATTCTCTTCAGTGAACTGTTTTTCAATCAACTCCTCTTCAATTAAAATTTTCTACTATTTGTCTGATCTGGCTTTATCTATAAGATTCAATCTACATTGACAACTACCAATTGCAATTGCTCTAAGCAGTTCTCTGAAGTTGGTGTCTGCTTGGGAGGGAAATCTATAATCCTGCATTAAACATACCCCAAGGATTCATTTGCTAATTAAAAGAAACAGCAACAAGCATATTAAGTTTATCAGTCATTGTATTAACAAAGCCTATTTAATTAAGATTTAGATTAACAAAAATGTAAATTTTATTCAGAAAATTTTTAGGAATTTGGTACAATGACTTTCAAACTTATATTTGATATAAAATTTAAATACAAATTTACAAAATATTTCTTACAAATATTAGATTGTTACATAATTGATCCTTTAATTTACATTTATCAAAAAATAAATATAAAATGTTACCAACTGATTAAATGAAGAAAAATGAACTTTAATAAAAGAATTTAAAATATTTGTAACATTTTATAGATATCTAGGATTCAATTCAATTGAATAAAATAAACACAATATACATTTTTACAAATATAAATAAATAAACTATTATAAAAAGATTAGTTTTAATTATAAAATAAAATAAATGAAATATAAAAGATTATAATATTGATTATAAATATGCTACCACCTATTATGAGATGGGTGTCAGTTAATATAAAAGATTGTGTTAAAACCCATACTAGTGCTGATGACATTGGCACTCGGTGAAGCAGAAATATGTACTATATTTCCAGCTTTACATGTGATCTCTGATCACTGGATCAACATTTGTCAGTTGTTATTTGAATGTCAGAATCCTCTGTCAGAATCCTCTGACATAGGCAAGCCATTCATCAGAATTGACTGTGCCAACCATGCCTTGTCTTTTAATGATGAGAATCAGTGTCTACTGTTTCTTGGTGCAATACACAGAAATAATGGCAATATGACACAATTCTTTGTGTTTATTGTTAAAAACAACAAACATTTTGAGATCATAAGGTTTTTACTTTTGTTTTGACCAATCAGTGCTTTCATATCATGAGATTTTTTTATCCACTCATATCTCATTGATTAGTGGATTACAAAACATCTTCTGTGGAAAAGCAACTTCTCTAATCGAATCTTGCTCATATTTTCCTTTATTCACACATATATATGTAATTATATAATTGAATATTTGTAAATACAGTAACTAAATAAATAAAAAAAATTTATCCACTTAGGAGCACTTTTGATTATCCCAGTAATCTGTGTCAACTAAAGCTTTGAAATGCTAACTTTCTCACAATTCCGTGATCTTAACGTTTGCTGCTTGCCTGTTAATTAAGTCATGTTTATATTTTTATATTAGCATAGCTTTCTTTATTTTTCTTTTATCATTATTTTTTTTAATTTGCAATATTTTTACACTGTTAAAATTGAGGTCAAAACCATAAATGCACGATTTATTATGGTTGTAAAAAACAGATGCTGAAATATTATTATCTACTATGCAATTTGTTTCAATTTCTGAACACGTTTTACTAATAGCAAGTGTTCTTTAGTTTTTTTTTCAAATGTACATCTAGATTCACCTATATATCCACTGCCACACCTACATATCCATTTATAAATGACACAATTTTTATTTATAAATGAGGTTTTATCTTTGGAATTTATTTATGAATGGATATGTAGGTGTGGCAGTGGATATATAGGTGAATTTAGATGTACGTTGGAAAAAAGAATTAAAGAACACTTGCTATTATTAAAATGTGTTCAGAAATCGAAACAAAATTGCATAGTAGATAATAATATTTCAGCATCTGTTTTTTACGACAATAATAAATCATGTATTTATGGTTTTGACTTCAATAATTGAAAAAAATAATAATAAAAGAAAAATAAAGGAAGCTATGCTAATATACAAATATAAACATGTCTTAATTAACAGGCAAGCAAGCAAACGTTAAGATCACAGAATTGTGAGAAAGTTAGCATTTCAAAGCTTTAGTTGACACAGATTACTGGGATAATTGAAAGCGCTCCTAAGTGGATAAAATTTTTTTAATTATTTAGTTACTGTATTTACAAATATTCAGTTATATAATTAAGTATATTACTTTAAAAATACAGACATCAAATCATAATATTATATATATATATATATTATACTATTTATGTATTTATTTTCAGATATAAAAATCAAATAGCATTTAATATATTATTATTGTAAAAGTATGCATTAAATTTTATATCATGCACCATTCATTTTATGGACATATTGGGAAAATGTTAATTGGTATTTTCCTGATATCCAATAAAAGTAGAAACTAAAACAAAAAATAAACATAAAGCGCATATATAAGAACCGATAAATTATAAAGTAAACCATGTTTACAAATAATTTTTATTTCAGTGATTAAACTATTGCAAATATCTCTTGTTTTAACTATTAGTATTATTCATTTGTATACCGATGATCTGGAGTTGGAACCGAACCAAATGAGCTTAAAATATTTTTTCCCTATGAACATAGTTAATAAATAATCCAGGTAGACATTTAGTTAATGGTCAGTAAACGTATATCTATCTATTATTAATTAGTGGTAAAAGTCTAAGATTAATCTGAATAGTTCAGAAGATTATTGACGAGCTAGTTGTAAAACACGTAACATACATAAAATAATTTACCATTCGTATGAAAACCGAATATTTAAATTATACTTGAATATATATAAAGAATAATTATTTATGAGGTTTTATTTTGATAGCTTTGTTATATACATATTTATAATGTTTTATTAATACTGATCTGCACATAATGTTATTTGATGAATGTAAATGTAAAAAGATAAGCTAAAGAAATTTACTTGCATTATTTATAAATATGGTATGTATTTATATTACTGAATAATATTTACTTTTATGTTATATATATATCTGACATAAATAAAAGAAACATTTTATATATGCAACTTCCACGGTAATTTTCTCTTATCTAAACCATATCAAAATTTTGTTTTGCAAATAAAAAACAAAATATAGTATGTAAAAATATATGTTAAATTCTCTGCTGGAAGTTGTTGCAGTAACTAGGCAACATTATTGTAAGCGAGAAATCGCGTTGGATGACGGTTGATAAAAGTTTATCATTACTTGCCAAGCCTTTAGCATAATTTATCACCTCGTATTAAAAAGTATATCGTAAATTTTAATAAGTTTTAATGTTTAGAATAACCATAATAGGTTATAAAATAATAAAGCCTTCTGAAGTAAGTTATACAGAATTTAAATATTTTTATGATTATCAATACTAAAAGAAAGAGATCTAAAATGAGACTTTGAAAAAGGATTAAAAAAATTGCGGGTCGTTGGCTTTGAAATCTATTATGTTTTTTTAGTATAGAGTCGAGGTTTGGATTCTTTCCAAAAGCTCCTGCAAAAAAATATAGTATTGATAAAATGAAAGTCGAAATTATATGCACGAACGACAGAAAGCTTTCAGTAATGCAATAACAAATACTTTTAAGTTCTTAAATACCCTCGGGGGTCTTGAACTTGCTGTTTTAAACTTATATATTTAGCTACGCTAAAAGAATTTGTAAATAAATTAACTATATACAGTATATAATTTTTTTTTTTAATGGCTAATGAGTTCATATCTAAGTTTATGTAAATGTATGCATATTTAGAGAGAGGGAAAGTTTTCAATTAAGTTGTAATATTTATTTATTAATATTAAAGAGTTTTTAGATAAGGATAACTGATTAAGCAATAATATACATACATAGTATGTGTAGTGTGATCTTTTAAAAACACAAGTACACCTTCATGATAACTAAAGCCAAGCACCTTAATAATATAAGCAGCTTACTAAAGTTTATGAAATACTTACTGTATAAAAGTTGGAATACTAGAATAAGTAAATTATATTAAAAAAGTGCTGACATTTTAAAACAAATTACCAAAGATGCTGACCAAGTATTAAACTTCAGTTTGGATATTCTTACTTAGCTATCTCAAACTGGTGTCTAGTCATTATTTAATATTCCTATTTTATTGTAATGTCTTTTTTTAAGAGTTACATTGTAATAGGTGTGATGAGTAATGTAGGATATATATATATATATTCAAAGGATTGTTGATATGGAGATAGTACCTCTGCCTACAAAAACTATGACCTATGGTTTGATTTTAAAACAATATTCAAAGGATTATTGATACAGGGATAGTACCCCATGTCTAGAAAAAACTATGACCTAGGGTTTGATTTTAAAACAAGTAAATATGTTTTTTAATTTCATTTGTCTTAGGATTTTTATTTCAAGTAGCTGGCTTATATCCAACCAAGCTAACTATCCAATAATGGTTAGAATGATTTGAACATTTTTGTATTGAAATTTTTAAATAGTGAAATGCATTGGAAATATATATATATATATATATATATATATATATATATATATATATATATATATATATATATATATATATATATATATATATATATATATATATATATATATATATTATAACCTGTAAAGAAAGAGAGGTAATAAGAAGGAAATGACAAGTTAATGATGCTTGATCCCTGGATAATCAATAATAAGTATAATTAAGTGTTGTGGGAAAGCACAATTCTGTACCCTAGAGATTTCTTCATAGCTATTCTCATCAGGTTCATAACATATGCCATAATAAAAAGATATGCAAGGGAAACATTATAATAAAATATAATGAAAGTACAAAGTAATATTACATTAATAAATCAAGAGGAAAAGAATCTCAACTTACTCTAGAAAAAGTAAAAGAATATTAATATAGTAAACACATGCCATTGAAGTTACATTTCTTTCTTCTACAAAGATGTAAGACAACTACATTTTTGTTCTATCTTCTAAATACCTCATAAGAATCTCATTGCTTTAATCAGATAAAACATTAATTCTTATAATTTAAAATGTTCTTTGAAAATCTATGCCACTTAAGATTCATTTTGAATGTAAAATTTTAATATTGAAATAAATTTAATAGTATAGCCCACTAAATTAAATCAAGATATCTCAGGGAAATATGATCTCATAAATTCTTCTGATTCTTTAGATTTATTCTATTTTGAATGCAATCCTGGTTAATAAATAAATAAAACATACACTTCCCCATAGCTAATGTCATATCATAATTATGACAATAACAATAATATTTTTAACATAAATAAAATATAACATAATCTTTTAATTTTAAAATAAGAATAAAGAATAATCTAGGATTATATTCAGGTATTAAATCTGGGTAAGGGATTTTGTAATCACTCTAAACTTCTTAGAACAAATCTACATAAACACCTTTTAAATATGAACCAGGTTCTTGTGAAATTAAATTTTATCATAAAATAATAAATATAATCTTCCAATATGAAAATAACTTTAGGATAAAAATGCACAGTGATTTGAAATAAATAAATCAAATTAATTAAAGTAATCCAAATTGATAAAACAAATTGTAATATTTTATTTAAGAAAATTACAGTCATTTTATAGATGATCTACTAATGCTTAAATGATTGAATAAAATAACTCTTTTAATTTAAATGTATACACTTAAAATAATTGTATATTATTTTATAAGCATTTAATTTTTATTCAATATGTAAAATAATTTCTCTTTGATAAGTGGGATGTTATGAAAAAATAACTATGAAAATTTCTTAAATATAACAACAAATATTTACAACTATAACGATCCGGAGAAAAAGAGCTTAACGTGATCTGCACTACAGGGCGCCATCTAGGCATTTGAACCTAGAAAAATTTATAAAGTAGGCAGATACGTAAGTAAAAAAAAATTTTTTTTTTATTTATTTATATATTTTGATATCCGGTCGTTAGCCCATGTCACTAGCTCAGGGAGTAGCAGAGATTTAATAATATAATATCTTATCTAATTATATTTCAATATTAAAAAATAAATAAAATAAGCCACTGCCAGTAATTAACATACAAAAATTTATTTACGCACATATATATATATATAAGATTTAACATTATTATTTTAATATGTTTACTTTAACATTTAACATTATTTTTACTTTTATTTTAGATTTTTAATTTACATTTTAAATTTTATACTATTATTAGTTCGCACAGATTTGTTTAAAAATGTTGAGTATAGATCGGTTACATAGATTCCACGGTCAAAAACATTTCAAAATAAACATAAACGATCAAAATACAAAATCATTGATACCGTCAATTGCAGAGGGAAATTTATAAGTAACCCAATAGCATTCACCATAAGATGCTTGCATTAACACCAATAACTTAAAAGACATCCGAATAAATACATTTTAGATACTCACCGTAAGGTATCAGTATTTACCGAATGTCTATATATATTTTGATCGAATATGAAAACCAAAAACATAATCAACCGGTAACGAACCCATGCAAGCGTCTATACCCAACTTAAATTTAATGCATCTTTATTTAGAGTGTCGAGTATGAATAGACTACATAGATTTGCATTTGAAAAGAAAATATTCAATCCTTGTTTAACCTTAGGCCAAAGGTTCGCAGTCAAACCAAACTTCAATCCATCTGATATATCGATGTGTTCAATGTAATACGAATACGGCAGCACAATTAGGTTAAGAGAAGAAACTGCTTCTCATCAGATAGGAATATTACATCTATCAGACAAGAAGAGCAATAAAAAAAAAACTCCATCGAAAGGAACAGCGTTCTACGTCTTATAATCCCTTCCATAGGCAAAACGGAAGTGTGCGGCGTATAATAGCGATTCTGCCCATAGCGAATCTCGTACTACATCTACTAATTACACCAATATATCCAATCCATTGACCTAATTCAACTACGAAATGAATAACCTAAGATTACCCTCCCCTAATATAACTTTACAAATCTATATAGCCATTCACGCCCGACTTAAGTTTAATATTTATATAACTAGTTTAATGAAAAACAGAAATCATAATAAAACTTAAAGAACAAATAAATAAATAAATGGAAATGATTTTACAAAAGAAATACATTAAATAAAATTATAACTAATTAATAAATAACGTTGGTCAGATAGGATTCTATTTCTTAATTATTTTAAATACGGAAAGTTTTTAATTTAATGTTCATTAATTATAAAGTTCTTACGGTTTAAAACAGTTCATCTTTATCTGTTGCTTGCCATTTGAACATGAATTCCCATGCCATCCTAAAAAGATTGGTTGAGTTAGCCATTGTTTTTTATTTATTTATCCGGAGGTCTTTTAGTTTAGTTGGTCCTTAATGTAGAAAAAAAAACGATGTCATTTCTCTTTTTTTTTTTAACAAAACTGAAGGGATTGAAGAGTGCGTCTTTTCAATCCCTTCTCCTTCAACTCCACACTAACACATATAGTCACATCGTAATAACTAATTAACTCTTTTATTTTCAAACCTTTCCTTTTATAATAATTTTGTGGATTAACTCAACATTACGTCATGATGGTGAAAACCTTTTCGTTGAGGTCCGATTTCCCGATGGATTTCTTTCATTTGCTAAAAGTTTCTATTGTTTTCCTATCTGACCGATGCTTATACATTTAAATGCCCAAAGGCTAGTTTACTAATTAAAATAATCATTTCCATTTTACAAAAGATTAATTAATTTGTTTTCAAACTTAAACATATATTTTTATCTCTAAATCTTTTCTGAAAATTTAGTTTTAAACTACTCTTTTTTTAATAAAGTTTTATTTTAATAATTATTTATCTGTGCGATTTTATATATATGCGAGTTTAAGATGATTTTTTAATTTTCAGTTTTTAATTCTTAAAAAAGAAATTTTTATTGGCGAACTTTTTTTTTTATGTTTACTAATAAAAAATAATGTAACGTACGTATGTGCCCATTACATATCAGTAAACTTGCTTAAAAAAAAATGAACAAAAAAAAATATTTTACTTAGGGTTAGTAATTACGGTACACGATTAACAAAATTTACAAAACATTCGGTTAGTATAAAGACTATATACAAAAAAAAAATGTTGACTATCGTTTTCCTAAGGACCATCCACGTCTACACCTCCTCCCCACAAGAGTTCTATTATTATTTTTTTTTTATACATTTTATTTTTACACACGGCATGACAAGCAAGTTATTTAAATTATTTATTTAAGAAGGTTGCATTGAACTAAATATGTTTTGAAAGATAATGGATTTATACGTGTATATTTGCAGCACAATTATAAATACCACCAACTTATTTATGACTGATTAAAATGCTTAAATAGGATTACACTGAAGTAAATTCCCAATGGTACTCATCGTAAGGTACCACATTTCGATCATAAACTTACGTGGCTGTGCGCGCCTATACACGTTAAAGCATAATATATATCAACAAACAAAAAAACATATTTATTGCAACCTTTTGACTTTTTTTTTTTTTAACAAAAATTAGTTTTAAAATTATTTATACTTTCTCGTGTTTAATATATATGTGCAATTTCTTCTGGCAGTGCTTTTATAAGATTTAAAGTATACGACTTTATGTAACAGATAAAAATATTTCATTTTGAAAAAAGAAATTTACTCAGGGCCCTGGTAGTTTATTAAAGATCGGCCCAAGTTGGGTAGCCAGTTATAACGATCCGGAGAATAGAGCTTAACGTGATCTGCACTACAGGGCGCCATCTAGGCATTTGAACCTAGAAAAATTTATAAAGTAGGCAGATACGTAAGTCAAAAAAAATTTTTTTTTTTATTTTATTTATATATTTTGATATCCGGTCGTTAGCCCATGTCACTAGCTCAGGGAGTAGCAGAGATTTAATAATATAATATCTTATCTAATTATATTTCAATATTAAAAAATAAATAAAATAAGCCACTGCCAGTAATTAACATACAAAAATTTATTTACGCACATATATATATATATATATATATAAGATTTAACATTATTATTTTAATATGTTTACTTTAACATTTAACATTATTTTTACTTTTATTTTAGATTTTTAATTTACATTTTAAATTTTATACTATTATTAGTTCGCACAGATTTGTTTAAAAATGTTGAGTATAGATCGGTTACATAGATTCCATGGTCAAAAACATTTCAAAATAAACATAAACGATCAAAATACAAAATCATTGATACCGTCAATTGCAGAGGGAAATTTATAAGTAACCCAATAGCATTCACCATAAGATGCTTGCATTAACACCAATAACTTAAAAGACATCTGAATAAATACATTTTAGATACTCACCGTAAGGTATCAGTATTTACCGAATGTCTATATATATTTTGATCGAATATGAAAACCAAAAACATAATCAACCGGTAACGAACCCATGCAAGCGTCTATACCCAACTTAAATTTAATGCATCTTTATTTAGAGTGTCGAGTATGAATAGACTACATAGATTTGCATTTGAAAAGAAAATATTCAATCCTTGTTTAACCTTAGGCCAAAGGTTCGCAGTCAAACCAAACTTCAATCCATCTGATATATCGATGTGTTCAATGTAATACGAATACGGCAGCACAATTAGGTTAAGAGAAGAAACTGCTTCTCGTCAGATAGGAATACTACATCTATCAGACAAGAAGAGCAATAAAAAAAACTCCATCAAAAGGAACAGTGTTCTACATCTTATAATTCCTTCCATAGGCAAAACGGAAGTGTGTGGCGTATAAAGCAATTCTGCCTGTAGCGAATCTCATACTATATCTACTAATTACACCAATATATCCAATCCATTGACCTAATTCAACTACGAAATGAATAACCTAAGATTACCCTCCCCTAATATAACTTTACAAATCTATATAGCCATTCATGCCCGACTTAAGTTTAATATTTATATAACTAGTTTAATGAAAGACAGAAATCATAATAAGACTTAAAGAACAAATAAATAAATAAATGGAAATGATTTTACAAAAGAAATACATTAAATAAAATTATAACTAATTAATAAATAACGTTGGTCAGATAGGATTCTATTTCTTAATTATTTTGAATACGGAAAGTTTTTAATTTAATGTTCATTAATTATAAAGTTCTTACAGTTTAAAACAGTTCATCTTTATCTGTTGCTTGCCATTTGAACATGAATTCCCATGCCATCCTAAAAAGATTGTTTGAGTTAGCCATTGTTTTTTTATTTATTTATCCGGAGGTCTTTTAATTTAGTTGGTCTTTAATGTAGAAAAAAACCCGATGTCATTTCTTTTTTTTTAAACAAAACTGAAGGGATTGAAGAGTGCGTCTTTTCAATCCCTTCTCCTTCAACTCCACACTAACACATATCTGTCCTCTTATAATAATTAACTAACTCTTTTATTTTCAAATCTTTCCTTTTATAATAATTTTGTGGATTAACTCAACATTACATCATGATGGTGAAAATCTTTTCATTGAGGTCCGATTTCCCGATGGATTTCTTTTATTTGCTAAAAGTTTCTATTGTTTTCCTATCTGACCGATGCTTATACATTTAAATGCCCAAAGGCTAGTTTACTAATTAAAATAATTATTTCCATTTTACAAAAGATTAATTAATTTGTTTTCAAACTTAAACATATATTTTTATCTCTAAATCTTTTCTGAAAATTTAGTTTTAAACTACTCCTTTGTTTAATAAAGTTTTATTTTAATAATTATTTATCTGTGCGATTTTATATATATGCGAGTTTAAGATAATTTTTTAATTTTCAGTTTTTAATTCTTAAAAAAAGAAATTTTTATTGGCAAACTTTTTTTTTTATGTTTACGGGCACATACGTACATTACATTATTTTTTATTAGTAAACATAAAAAAAAAAGTTCGCCAATAAAAATTTCAGTTTTTAATTCTTAAAAAAAGAAATTTTTATTGGCGAACTTTTTTTTTTTATGTTTACTAATAAAAAATAATGAAGTGTATGTATGTTCCCATTACATATCAGTAAACTTGCTTAAAAAAAAATGAACAAAAAAAAAAATTTTACTTAGGGTTAGTAATTACGGTACACGATTAACAAAATTTACAAAACGTTCGGTTAGTATAAAGACTATATACAAAAAAAAATGTTGACTATCATTTTCCTAAGGACCATCCACATCTACACCTCCTCCCCACAAGAGTTCTATTATTTTTTTTTATACATTTTATTTTTACACACGGCATGACAAGCAAGTTATTTAAATTATTTATTTAGGAAGGTTGAAAGCTAATGGATTTATACGTGTATATTTGCAGCACAATTATAAATACCACCAATTTATTTATGACTGATTAAAATGCTTAAATAGGATTACACTGAAGTAAATTTCCAATGGTACTTATCGTAAGGTACCACATTTCGATCATAAACTTATGTGGCTGTGCGTGCCTATATATGTTAAAGCCTAATATATATCAACAAACAAAAAACATTTATTGCAACCTTTTGATTTTTTTTTTAACAAAAATTAGTTTTAAAATTATTTATACTTTCGTGTTTAATATGTATGTGCAATTTCTTCTGGCAGTGCTTTTATAAGATTTAAAGTATATGACTTTATGTAACAGATAAAAATATTTCATTTTGAAAAAAGAAATTTACTCAGGGCCCTGGTAGTTTATTAAAGATTGGGCCCCATGTTGGGCACCAGTTATAATGATCCGGAGAAAGAGAGCTTAACGTGATCTGCACTACAGGGCACCATCTAGGCATTTGAACCTAGAAAAATTTATAAAGTAGGCAGATACGTAAGTCAAAAAAATTTTTTTTTATTTATTTATATATCCGGTCGTTAGCCCATGTCACTAGCTCAGGGAGTAGCAGAGATTTAATAATATAATATCTTATCTAATTATATTTCAATATTAAAAAATAAATAAAATAAGCCACTGCCAGTAATTAACATACAAAAATATATTTACACCCATATATATATAACAAAATTACAAATATTCCATATTCAGTCCACATAGCCAAAAGTTTTTGCAATATCACATGAAAAATGTATAACAGAAAAAATAAAAAGTAACAATATGCACCATGTTTTATTAAAATAAATTTTATTGGATTAAGCAAAATTAATCCAGCATATAAAAGTAGTTTTTTGTTGTTTAATTAGTCAAAAGTTCTCATTTATCAGCTCATTCATACAATGATAATAACCTTCATATAAGTAGTGTCCTTTCTATGAATATTTAACATACTCAATAAGTCAGTTACCTGTTTGTTATTAAATAAAATAATTGTAGATCAGTTGCTTAAGGGGTCATGTGACATTTAAATATCCAAATTATAGATCAAGTACTACATTTCAATTCATTTGATGAATCTTAGAGTTACTTTCAGAAACATTTTTTAGTTGGATTCTTTATAACTTCAATCCACCACTCTCCATAAGCATCACAAACTTTCAGGATTTTTTCTATCATTAAATTACACAATAGTTAATTGAAAAAGAATAAATTTTCTTCTGGGTGAATAATCCATAACAAACCTTATTATCCATCTAAATTGATAAGGGGGAGTATTTATCTATTACTGTATTCAAGATAAATGTTGTACATTAAACTGTTTTTTTTTAGATGAGAATCTATCCTCTGATTATGAAAACCAAAAAATGCTAACATAATATATTGAAGCACTTACCATTAGTGTGAATGATGTCTATTGATTCTGAGTCATAGTTTATGTTTTCTCTTATAAAGTCAGTGCTCTTTTAATTAAAAAAAATATGGAGGCAAAAGTAAAGTTTATGCCACAAAATATGCATGGTAAAATTTACAAGAGTTTCAGTTTTCTATCATACATTTAATCAGTTTCATTCTTTAAAAGGTATCACAAAATGAATCTACATGCTATTTTTTATATTAGCAATTAAATGAAAAATCACCATCACAGGAACACTACTAATTAAAAACATTTGGAGAAACTATATTGAAATCTCAAATCTTTATATTATTAGTTATCAAAATTAATGATGTTCTCAAGTTTAATTTCTCACTAGTCATTCTAGGGATGGTCAATCTATAATGCCTGTGATAAATATTATGGGTCTACATTTATTATAGTGTATACCTGATTACAAAGTAGATTTTATAAACTACTGTTGTAATCAATGTTTTGTTTTATATATATATATATATATATATATATATATATATAAAACAAAACATTTTATTATATATATATATATATATATATATATATATGAATCCTAATAAAAATTTACTATTTAAAAAAAACATGTTTTGCTTTCATTCTATAAGTAGATATTTGACGGATCTTAAGCTCACTAATTTAAAGTGAATCTTGTAATTGATTTAATTTCTATATAACAAAATGAGATCATGATATGAAGAATTCAAGATTTTAAATTATTCTTGTTTCTGACCAGTAAAAGTCTGCTGAAAATGAAATAGATTCAAGTCTCATTAAAGTAAACAGTATTTGAGATCACATCTGACTCATTCAAATTATTTTTTTTTCTTATTTCCAAATCTTAGAAGTCTGGTGAAAGTAAGTAATATTTAAAAGTTATTTTTTTTTCTGTAGTACTTTATTACATTATGAAAAAAAAAAGCTACAAGAGATGAATAAAAGCACAAAAGATCTATGGCATGAGTGAACTCATAGATAGAAAATTGGACATGGACTGTTAAACATTTGGCACTGTTGTTATAAATATAAAAAGAAAAATTTATATAATGAAGTATTAGATATTCTTTTGGGAAAGACCATATAATGCAATGATTCACATTTGCATTGCTTTATCTATGATCTCGTGTTATTCTATCTATGCAGATCTTGAAAAATGTTTAGATCATGATCAGGTTCAGTAAATTTTAAAGCAATATAATATCCATTCAATATTGGTCAGTCAATGAGTATCTAACTATATTTATGTGGAGTGTAAAGATTTTAAGCTAATTTGAATTTCCTGATAAATATTAATGTATTGGTTGTAACAGCAAAAATGTTTTCTTTTAACTACTGATGAAAATAGATCCATACTTGTATTAGTATCAAGCCTGATTTAACTCTTTATAATATATAATTGAAGAAAATCTAATGGATTTGCAAATGTTTTTATTAAATTAAAAAAAATAGAAATATTGTTTTGAGTAGACAATACTTCTAAAGAGCTTTTTGGGCTCCTAGGTATACAACAAAAACAAGAGTATTTGTTTAAAAAAAACCCACAAATTTTAAACTTGTATTTATATCGTTAGTTTGAGATTATATATATATAATAATGTACATTAAATTATTTTAAAAAGTTGTAAACTTTTTTGTTTTAAATGTTACATACTTTTTTCATATTTATAAAACATATTTGGGATATCAATAGAAACTGCAAAAGCCTTATAATTAATAGTATATGGAATTACATATAATAATATGTTACATATTTAAATAAATAAAAAAACAATATTATCCTTAGTAGTGCTTCTGATAACAGTAGATAGCATGCTAGTGTCTCAGATGATGCCGCATTAAGAACCAGGTATCAGAGTAAATAATATTGTATTTAAAAACCTTTTCATCCCTTGCTCTGATTGCCTCTAATTTAATCGAGAAAATATTTTGGTGTTTTAAACATCTGGAAACGTATTAATATTATCTTCACAACAAAGAGTTTTTAGAATATTGTTTTCTAAGTACATTGGTTGGGAAAGAATAATGCTATTTTTTTTTTACAATTTCAGTATAGAAAATATATACTTTTCTTTAATACTGCTCGTTGGCAATGTTAAAAGCAATCTTTAAAATCATTCGGATATTAGAAAGTATATAAATAGTTTTGTTTTTTTATTATAAAATTTAATGTTTCAGACAGTGACGATATTTTCAGCTGTACTTAATCATTTGTAGTAAAATAATTATTGATTTTTATAAAAACAGATGATGTGATTAAATGCATAAACAAAAAATTAAAATGTATATATGATTATATATAAATGTTGAGGAATTAAAAGTGGAAATAGAGCAGTTTAATATATTTATTTTAAAAGCTTCCCTTTCTGCTAATTACATATTATTTTCATTGTTATCATCAAGATTATTATTTTTATTTAATTTGGTGTTTTTTTTATTTATATTTAATTAGAATATTTAGAGTATCCATTATGACATTGAACGTTGCAATAAGTAGAAC
Source organism: Epiperipatus broadwayi (assembly GCA_028023455.1). NCBI lineage: Eukaryota > Metazoa > Onychophora > Udeonychophora > Euonychophora > Peripatidae > Epiperipatus > Epiperipatus broadwayi. Next base: position 1,703 of record JAQFVV010007566.1, on the reverse strand, counting down.
ACTATTACTTACATATATATATACTTAAAAATTGAAGGTAATAGATTTATTGATTTCATACAGTAATAATAAATATTTATATGCCCTCCCTCCCCCCTCCCCTCTTTTCAGTAATTCTAAGCTGTGCCTATTTTGTCTAATAAATGGCAGAACCTCTTTTTACAGAAGAAGAGAGAACAGCTTAAAAAATGTAATTATTAACTCAACACTTTTTTTTATGTGTCAAATGCGTTGATCGGGAAGCGAACCCAGGCCAGCTTCTTGGTAGGCAGCTATGCTAACCACTAGGCCACCAAAGCTTGACAACTCTTTACACTTTTTGAAAGTTGTTCATTTCGTTTAGTTTGAGATATTAAATCGTGAAGAAAGATTATGTTCTTTCCTCTATAAAATAAAGTCATAAGCATAAATCTGATATTATATAACATTATTTTTAATACAATTATAGAATCTATTAATGTGTAGTTTAAAGTCATACATCACTTTCAAGTTATCTTGACTTTTAACTTTAAAAAAGTCAAATTCTAATAATCTAAAACTATTGCATTGGTTTTACAGCTTTCTAAAATTGGAAATCCAAACACCCAAATATTTGTATTACCTAATCAAAATTATATATTATTTTGATGATTTATTGTTTTAATTACAGATATATATATAAATATAAAATTTATATAATTTACAAATAATATTTCAATATATACAAAATATAGATAGTAAGTAGAGGATTTGAACTCAGAATTTTCCAGTCTATTCATCCTCCACTCCATCTCAAGCAATCGGTACATATGATCGACCACACACATGCAAAAAAGATACATAATCCCCATTATATATATATTTCGTGCGGAATCAAAACTCAGCAGTTGGGCCAGATCGTAATTTCCTACACATATATACAATCAATCTATGATAGTAAAATTTATGTTTATTTTAATTTTCAATAAAGTTTAGGATTGTAGTAAGGATAAAAAGATTTATTGTTAAAATCCAAAAATTCACAAATCTTAAAAAACACGGTGAAATAAGGATATTAAATTAATGTTAGTCTACTTGTAGTTGAAAACATGACCAGACTATTCGTCATACTCTTATTGAGAAATGTCAGTTTTTAAAATTAAAACACCTTCAAAAATGTACTATAAGATTTATCAATTAAGAGCTTGTTTGAGCTAATGATATGCTCTCTATATTACATATTTGTAAATACAAGCTTATAAAAGCAATGCCACCTATATATGACTTGCTTTATTGATTACTATAAGATTTATGAAATATTTCAAGGATTTTGTTGACTATATAGTTATGGTGGCAACATGAGCAAAATATTAGATTAGAGCAAGTATTAAATAATTAAATGTTATTTTTCAAGAGTTTATAAGAATGTTTGATTATCAGATGTAATAGAATTGGGCATGATCTATGGGTCTTGAATTCCAGAATTTGATTATTCTGCCACTGCTTCAAATAACACAGGATCAACCTAAGGCTATGCTTTTTTATCTTTATGTTTACCAATCAGTAATGTCAAAGGAATGATATTTTTCTTTATTATTAATTGAAAATAATATTGCCCCCAAAATTATGTTAATAAAAGTATGTAAAATAAATAATAATAATAAAAATATGGTGTGTATGTGTAATATAGTTTAGAGATTTTGGTAAACGATAAAAAAAACAAAAAACATTTGACATCACTTTAG
>JAQFVV010007565.1:0-76563 GCA_028023455.1 Epiperipatus broadwayi | reverse complement strand
ATGTATAAATATATGTAGAATTCGGCATAAACACGCACACATTTCGATCTCAAATTAAACACAATAAATAGGGATAAAATAATATAATTTAGATTTCTTTTAGTTATATGATTTTGTATAATTTTAATCATTTATTTTGCATTATAATATTTATTGCTTTGTTTAAATTTCGTTTAATAATAATTCTAAAAAAATCTGATGTAATATTTAATTAAAAGTTAAAATAATCTTATGTTCCCTTTTTGTCTTTGAAATTTAAAAGCATCGGTCAGTGATAGATAATAGATTAATTAAAGAAAAATTCCCCAAAATATAATTAGTAAATGTAAAATGTAAACAATAGAATGACAGCTTTCTTTAATTAAAAACCAACAGAATGCATTGATTATCCTCAGGGCAGATTAAGTAGAACCTAAAAATACCTTAACAAAAATGTGAAAGATCAAGATAAAAAAAAAGAGGCCATCTTAGACTTGCTGGAGACATTCACTTAAATTTTAGCTTTGCTCTCGATCACTGAGTCTCCAAAAATATAAAAATAATTTGTTCCTGCCAAGGTATGACCGAGTAAAGCACCTAGATTATTCTCCAGCGGGAGATGGCCTATCGGATGCCGAACTTTCCATTGCCTGTCATAAATTCACCATGAAGATCTGCTGCCTGAAATAAATGAGAAAGCTGCTGCTGTCATGAAATTAAATGAATATCTAAATACAAGAAAGAATTGCCACTCGTGAACTTTTTGCTGCTAAACTAATGGAATCAGAAAACTTCTTATAAAACAGGTACCTGTCTGTGTTCAAACTCTAGAGTACTCTAATAATATGCTATAGCTCTTCTTCATACTACTTATCTAAATTATAAAATGTAAAACTACCATATGTATAACTAAAACTGAATAATTAACTTAATGTATAAATTTCTCTACTAATCTAGCTTACCTCATTCTATCTTGGGTGCGTATTTTTAAAATCTACATTTTATCTATATTTATTATTTAATTATTGCATGCTCATAATTATCTCAAATTTCAAAGTTTAAATCTATGATCGCTTAAAACAATGAATGCGTGTCCAATTTTCATTAATATTCTCCTTTTCTTAATAACTTCAGTTTCATATAAATCGACAAGCATTCAGTGCATCATTTATTGTAATGCAGGGTCTACTACTTCGCAAATGGCTGGCATATTAGTTGTAATAACTCCCAGTTTATATATATTGTATTTATTAAATCTAATGAATAATTCTAGAAAATCCCATTTCTTTGAGAGTCACCAGAGTTCATGAGTAAATGTTGGTAATGTAGGGCCAAGTCAGAAATCTACTTAAATCTCATCATAACCGTTTATACAGTATACATGTGTTACGTTTTACAGATGCGGTGACCCATTCCACTGTGAAATTTCCAGATTCTTCAGGGTTGAAATTAACCCCAGTCATCCTACACAAGCGGGCATAATGGGTGCTCCCGTAGGACTTGACAATGTCATGCAGCCAGCCGGCAAAACTGCGACACGAACCGCTTGTCCCTGGTTATGCTTATGTGACACCTTACTTCATCAGGCCGATGGCAGAGACCAGCCCGACATTCTTATAAACTCATTCACGGCATTGCAGTTTCGATATACTGCCATTCCATATCGCCTTTCTAAAGCGTACCACGTGTTCCTTTACTTAGTTTTATTATTCTAAACATATCACTCTGCCTCTGCATTATCTGCATAAATCACTCTCAAATAAATGTTTGTCCTTAGTTATAAATAAATATTTTAATTAAATAAATATATGTCTGCCATTACTCTTATAACCCATACTTTAGACTCTTGCATTGCAAAGGTATAAATCCCTCCAGGCATGCATTAGAAATACTTACTCGAGAATTTTAGGTAGCTAGATTACACCTTCAAATAAGTGAATTCCTTTTGTAAACATTACAGTATCAGAAATACTGCTACTGAAATCCTCAATATAAAATACTGTCTAAATAAATAAATGTATTCTTTAAAATATAATCATGTCGCAAATTCCGCTACTGAAGCTTTGAATCCCTAAAATATTATTAGTAAATGATTTTATTAAAATGTGTTAATAAATAATTTTAAACTATATGTCTGCATTTACGTTTCATTTATTCGATACCCATTCTATATAATATTTCCTCGATTATGTAAATATGAATGTTTAATTACTATTAGTTTGATTATTGGCTAACTCGAGAATAAAATCATGAGTCTCTTGCATATCCCTGACCACCGTGCCTAAGGAAATATTTACTAATGTCACATCAGATGCGTTGTTTCATGGGTGGTATTGTGGAACCGATAAACTATGTTCGAACTCAGTACCATGGGTGGCTTCGCTACTCGATGGTGCTGCTGTTCTGTATGGTGGTTGAATTCTGCACTATGTTTACGAGTCACACATTTTCTGACTGTTACATAGTTAAATTTTTTTTTTAGCGTTTGGCGCTTTCCAACGTGGAGCTTTCGATACAAAAAACCCATATATACCTGAGCAAAATATAACGCATATAAATTTCTTTTAGCGTTCGTTACTCAAGTTAGCTAATTAATCTATATATATACGATTTTGTTTTGATAAAAATAATGAAAAAAAAAGTAAATCGAGTGAAATAATGTGGGTTGAGTAAATGAAAGGACAGCAGGCATAATAACAAATTTAAGGAAAGCATGGATGTATGTGTAAGTTAAGAAGGAACGAAAATACTTGGATCTAATGAAATATTTTTTTTTATATATATATGTCAAAAAAAAAAAAAGTAATCAGTCGTTAAATGAGAAAGCAAGTAGCATTGAATTTAAAACACCGTTATATATATAGCATAGACAGCAGAAGCTTGTTATATATGTTAACACTAAATATTTTGTTAAAGTACAAATATATATATCATAGACAGCAGTGGCTTCTTATACGCATAACCAGTAGTTCGCTATAATATATATGTTAAATATGTTAAACGCAGCAATATAGAGATAGGGCAATGTAGAGTAGGTGAGGGCAGCGAAAGAGTGTTATAGGGCCAATATACTGGTGGGGAGTAGTCAAATGCTAGTGGTATAAAATAAATAAATCATATTAATAAAATGGAATCAGAAAATATTGATATACAGCAAGAAGATTTATCTGAAGCTTTGGAGTCGACACCCGAGTGAAGGGAAGCTCCGCAACAATACAGAGGATTGATGGACTTTAATTTCAAGTTCATTGAAGAAATACTCAGACAGAATATGCAAGAAATGAAGAAAATGTATGAGGAGGAAATGAGAAAAAGAAGAGATGAAGAATCAAAACAGAGACAAGAAGAAGAAAAGAGAAGAGGTAGAGAATATCAGGAATTTAAAGACATTATGTGGAGAGAGTTAAAAGCCATAAAGGAACATTTTGGAATATCCCCAGCTAGTAAAAAGGAAGAAGAAATTAAAGATATGGAAAAGGAAAGGGAATTAGAAATACTTGACAAACCGATGATAGTAGAAGGGCAAGCAGGTAGTGTAGTAAATATGAAAAAGTGTGATGAGCAAAGAAACCTCATTCCAATAGATGAAGGCCCATGAGAACCGTTGAGTGAAAGCAGTAAAAAAGAGACGAAGATGGACACCAGCATGACACCAACACGTTTACATTTTGGTAAAGCGGACTCATTACTGATCAAAACGCCATTACCCATGTATGAACATGAAATCAATATTGAAACTAACAGACGCAAGGCACACCGCCGCCTTACAGAAAGGGCAGGATGGAAATTACGAGCAGATCAAAGAAGCCAACATTTCCAGGTCGGGAACTATGTTTGGGTATGGAACTCTCAACAAAGTAACCGAGATAAAAGAGTATATAAAAAGTTCTTTCATTTGTACCGGGGACCCTTTATAATTGATCGCACATGTGGCCCAAATGCATATTTATTAAAAGATGGAGATACCAAAAAAGGGACATATAATGCACGTAATCTCAAACCATATAGGTATTATCCACCTGACCCGGGGCTGTAAAAATATTAGACTATTAGGACGAATTAAACATATATGAAAATAATAAAATGAACTTGATATAATGAACTTGGTTGAATGGATTGTACTTTAGTCAAATAAGGTTTTAGATAGAAATTTTATTATATATATTGTTGTTTTAATTACTATTACTACTAAAAAAATTTTTTTTTATATTATACTAACTAATCCTATTCTAAGAATTTAGTTTTATATATATATATTCAGTTTAACTAATTATTTCTATGATTTTAACCAGACACGGCCAAATTAGGCCATTTTATTTCAACTATAAATTCTAGATCCAGGTATATAAATTGTTCGTTGCTTCATGTAATCTCTGCTTTCTATATTTCAATATATCTGTAAAAACAATAATAATGTTTTCGTCTTTAAATTATGTAATGTAAATTTTTTTTTTCTCTTTCTTGCCTCCTTTGTTTTCCCTTAATTGTTCACGGGAAGTACGGGGAAATGAAACAGTAAGATTCGTATTCAAATCTTAAGTTTCACCTTTTTCTGTCGTCTCTCACTGACCGGTCTATCCCACCCAAATTTAAACTTTTTGATATCGAATTATGTGTGTAACAATATTAAAAATGTATAAATATATGTAGAATTTGGCATAAACACGCACACATTTGGATCTCAAATTAAACGCAATAAATAGGGATAAAATAATATAATTTAGATTTCTTTTAGTTATATGATTTTGTATAATTTTAATCATTTATTTTGCATTATAAAGTTCGCATTTATTGCTTTGTTTAAATTTCGTTTAATAATAATTCTAAAAAAATCTGATGTAATATTTAATTAAAAGTTAAAATAATCTTATGTTCCCTTTTTGTCTTTGAAATTTAAAAGCATCGGTCAGTGATAGATAATAGATTAATTAAAGAAAAATTCCCCAAAATATAATTAGTAAATGTAAAATGTAAACAATAGAACGGCAGCTTTCTTTAATTAAAAACCAACAAAATGCATTGATTATCCTCAGGGCAGATTAAGTAGAACCTAAAAATACCTTAACAAAAATGTGAAAGATCAAGATAAAAAAAAAGAGGCCATCTTAGACTTGCTGAAGACATTCGCTTAAATTTTAGCTTTGCTCTCGATCACTGAGTCTCCAAAAATATAAAAATAATTTGTTCTTGCCAAGGTATGACCGAGTAAAGCACCTAGATTATTTTCCATCGGGAGATGGCCTATCGGATGCCGAACTTTCCATTGCCTGTCATAAATTCACCATGAAGATCTGCTGCCTGAAATAAATGAGAAAGCTGCTGCTGCCATGAAATTAAATGAATATCTAAATACAAGAAAGAATTGCCACTCGTGAACTTTTTGCTTCTAAACTAATGGAATCAGAAAACTTCTTATAAAACAGGTACCTGTCTGTGTTCAAACTCTAGAGTACTCTAATAATATGCTATAGCTCTTCTTCATACTACTTATCTAAATTATAAAATGTAAAACTACCATATGTATAACTAAAACTGAATAATTAACTTAATGTGTAAATTTCTCTACTAATCTAGCTTACCTCATTCTATCTTGGGTGCGTATTTTTAAAATCTACATTTTATCTATATTTATTATTTAATTATTGCATGCTCATAATTGTCTCAAATTTCAAAGTTTAAATCTATGATCGCTTAAAACAATGAATGCGTGTCCAATTTTCATTAATATTCTCCTTTCCTCAATAACTTCACTTTCATATAAATCGACATGCATTCAGTGCATCATTTATTGTAATGCAGGGTCTACTACTTCGCAAATGGCTGGCATATCAGTTGTAATAACTCCCAGTTTATATATATTGTATTTATTAAATCTAATGAATAATTCTAGAAAATCCCATTTCTTTGAGAGTCGCCCGAGTTCTTGAGTAAATGTTAGTAATGTAGGGCCAAGTCAGAAATCTACTTAAATCTCATCATAACCGTTTATACAGTATACATGTGTTACATTTTAGAGACGCGATGACCCATTCCGCCGTGAAATTTCCGGATTCTTCAGGGTTGAAATTAACCCCAGTCGTCCTACACAAGCGGGCATAATGGGTGCTCCCGTAGGACTTGACAATGTCATGCAGCCAGCCGGAAAAACTGCGACACGGACTGCTTGTCCCTGGTTATGCTTATGTGAAACCTTACTTCATCAGGCCGATGGCAGAGACCAGCCCGACATTCTTATAAACTCATTCACGGCATTGCAGTTTCGATATACTGCCATTCCATATCGCCTTTCTAAAGCGTACCACATGTTCCTTTACTTAGTTTTATTATTCTAAACATATCACTCCGCCTCTGCATTATCTGCATAAATCACTCTCAAATAAATGTTTGCCCTTAGTTATAAATAAATATTTTAATTAAATAAATATATGTCTGCCATTACTCTTATAACCCATACTTTAGACTCTTGCATTGCAAAGGTATAAATCCCTCCAGGCATGCATTAGAAATACTTACTCGAGAATTTTAGGTAGCTAGATTACACCTTCAAATAAGTGAATTCCTTTTGTAAACATTACAGTATCAGAAATACCGCTACTGAAATCCTCAATATAAAATACTGTATAAATAAATAAATGTATTCTTTAAAATATAATCATGTCGCAAATTCCGCTACTGAAGCTTTGAATCCCTAAAATATTATTAGTAAATGATTTGATTAAAATGTGTTAATAAATAATTTTAAACTATATGTCTGCATTTACGTTTCATTTATTCGATACCCATTCTATATAATATTTCCTCGATTATGTAAATATGAATATTTAATTACTATTAGTTTGATTATTGGCTAACTCAAGAATAAAATCATGAGTCTCTTGCATATCCCTGACCACCGTGCCTAAGAAAATATTTACTAATGTCGCATCAGATGCATTGTTTCATGGGTGGTATTATGGAACCGATAAACTATGTTCGAACTCAGTACCACGGGTGGCTTCGCTACTCGATGGTGCTGCTGTTCTGTATGGTGGTCGAATTCTGCACTATGTTTATGAGTCACACGTTTTCTGACTGTTACAGTATGTCTTCTCCATGACACAACATGCTTTGTTCTTTCTTGTTGTTTTTTTTTTTTTTTATAATATAATTACAATATTGAGAAAAAATGTCCACACTCCATGCAAACAAAAATTTACAATAGGATGCTTTTACTATGTAATGGTCAGACTTAGCATAGTTTTTTGTGCACATGACTGTAAAGAGTACTCAAAGTATTCTTTCTAGCAATAAAAAAACTAAAACTTTATGCGTATTCAAGAATACCATCATTTTATTTTTGACTATCATATCAAATAGCTTTAAAATGACAGGGATGATTGAAATGGCTTACAATTATTAATAACTGATGGATCACCTTTTTAAAAATGGGCATAAAAACAAATTTTTAAATACTTAAGAAGTATATTAGCAGACAGAAAAAGATAAAGCAAATGAATTAGAACTGATATAAAAGCAAACTTTTATCTTTGGTAAACAAAAAACACTTATTTATAATTGTTAATTAGAGAAGATATAAATTAGTATTAAAGTTTATCGGCTTAACGTTTTCGAGTATCCATGCCTCATATTCATAGCCTTCATAATATGTATAATAAAATATATGCAAATACAAATATTCAAATAAGCTAGTATTAGTAGTCCATTTCTTCGAGATCTCGAAGCAAGTGTCTTTTCTATTAATGGCATGGATGTTTCCAATGATGTAAAATGCCTCCTTTATTTTTCTTTTGTGATCATTTGATTCTGAGCACAATATTATGGGATTAGTAGGTGTGAAGTTGTGTCCAGATTGTTTAACATGCTCCAAAAATACAGAGGATGTGTTGCTGTTCTTCTGAGCTCTGTTAAATGTGTGAAGATGTTGAGCCAGTCTAGTATTGATTGTAGCTTTTAAAAACAATAAACCAAGTGTGATAACTGACTATCAATAACATTTGAACAAAAGAATCAGAAATAAAGTCAAAAAGCAAATCACTAATAGAAGGTTCTACTTTTGGTATATATATAAATAAATTATTAAAAAGATCAACAACATATTTTTCGTTGCCATATTCGTCTAACATCATTATTTTTAATGAAATTAATTTGATCAGAGGAATTTTAATCATAGAATTGTTTTTTCATTTCAGAGAAATTTGAAGAAATTACATATAATAATTTGATTTTGCTTTCTTTAATATCAATTTAATTTCCCTTATTAAGCCAGAATCCAATTATCATCAGAAGATTTTATATATTTTCTCAAATTAATTATTTCAATGGCCTAATCTGTTATATGCTATATTTTGTAGAAAATATATTAGGCTTTAGTAACTCGAGAGCTATAAGTTATAGAGCTAAGTTTTACTTCAGAGAAAAAACAGTAATAAAATGTAAACACATATCTAGTTTTAAAAGCAATAAGAAGATTGCTAATAATTAATGGAAACATAAATGTAAATAGATATGTAAAGATTTTAAAAGTAATGAAAAATAAATTCTGTAAAAATAAAGGAAACATTATTTTGATAATTTAAGTTTAAGTCTAATTCAACGAAGAAATATTGGTTTGCACATAAATTAGACTTAAACAGATAATGATTGTAAATTAAAAGCATTCTATAAAAGATTGCCAAATAATAATGCAAAAGATTATTTTCAAGGTGGATATAACTCATGGATTTAAAATACCAAAAAAACTGGGTGTGGTTATGCTGTATCCACAAGTATGACTGGGTGGCCAGCAAATGAATATAAACAATAAAAGACTCACAATATTTTAAGTAATCAATATAGTGAATAGTTTGTAACAACACTATCTCTACAGTTTGCTAATGTTCAATTCTCTCGATGGACATTCAGGCTAGCTGCTACAAAGTGGTTCACAATGGGCTAAGTTTATGCACATCTTGGTTCTGGTCCAGTTTAGCTGTACATGAACACATGGTAATGTAGGACTGCAACCAACTATAGGCTCCTTACAGCTTCCGTCTCTGCAACAGTCCGCCAGTAACTTCACTTGAAAAACACTGGAAACTCAATTCCTCATTCAGCTGCTGTCAGGACGGTTTCCTCAGGCTTTGGTCTCTCAATCTCTGTGGGTCTATTCAGCTATGCCCATGAACTACATTTTCCACTGAGTGCTGGACATTAACTGAAGCACTGACGCTAGATCTCTCCTAATAGAATTGAACATGAAAGTCAACTGGAGGTGTACTCGAAAAATGGCCTGACGTACTTGTTAATACTCTTTTTATAGATTTCTGATAACTTTAACAATTAATTACATTCTCCAATAAGGTAAGGTTTCTTATCTAGAAATATTTGCAATCAGAAAATATTTCTTGGAATTTTGTTGATCGCCATTATGTTACTGCTTTAATTAAATTCCTCAGTTATCAGTATGCGATCTAAAAACAATCTCTTGAATAAATTCTATTTTTGCTGGAATGCACAAACGCATGCAATTTTTACAAAATACAACACCTTCCCCCATTCCAGAAAAATCCTTGCTGTGATTCCTTGGTGTTTTGTTTTTCTATTACTACTTGGAGGAAACATATTTCATGTTATTTCACTCAGAAGTGTTCGATTCAAAACTGCTGCCGAATGTCTTCACCAGTTACAGGTTCAATGGCGACTGCACAAGCATGGTGGGACTCAGCTTCTGATGATAACTGCACACACATTTTATTTCCAAACTTTCACCATTGGTATATCATGTAGACTTGCAGTGAATACTTTAGCCATTCACTTTTATTATTAACATTTTACTAACTGGGATTTCCATTTTCACTCGGGTTCTCCCTGACTATGGCTAAGCTTGTTGTAATGCAAAACCTATTCACTACTCACAGGTTCAAAATGCGACTGCACCAATTGCTGTGTCCGCATGTATGACTGGGCAGCCAGCAAATGAATATACACAATAAAAGACTCACAATATTTCAGGTAATCAGAATAGTGAATAGTTTGTAACAACACTATCTCTACAGTTTGCTAATGTTCAATTCCCTCAATGTACATTCAGGCTGGCTGCTACAAAGTGGTTAACAATGGGCTAGGTTTACACATACTTTGGTCCCGGTCCAGTTTAGCTGTACATAAACACATTATAGTGTAGCACTGTGACAGACTATAAGCTCCTTGAAGCTTCTGTCTCTGCATCAGTCCGCCAGTAAGTCCACTTGAAAACTGCTGGAAACTCAATTCTTCATTCAGCTGCCATCCGGACAGTTTCCTCAGGCTTTGGTTTCCCAATCTTTGTAGGTTTATTCAGAGCGCTGGACATTAGTCAAAGCACTGACACTAGATCTCTCCTAATGGAATTGAACATGAAAGTCAACTGGAGATGTACTCGAAAAATGGTCTGACATACTTGTTACATACTCTTTTTATAGCTTTCTGATAACTCCAACAATTTGTCAATCACCATTATGTTAATGCTTTAATTAAATTCCCAGTTATCAGTATGAAATCTAAAAACAATCACTGAAATAAATTCTAGTTTTTCTGGAGTGCACAAACTTGTATGCAATTTTTACAAAATACAACAGGTTAAAATCGAAGTATTAAACTATTTTAGTAGAAAACAAATGGAATAAATATTTGAAGCTAATTACTGAGGAATTCAAATGGATGTAATTAGAAGCTGGATCCTTACCATCATTGTAAAATGCATTAGCCAAATGGATTTATTTTTACATTGGAATGATAGAAATTTATCAATGAATGCAAGCAAGAAGAAAACAGTATAAATAGTGTGCAACAAAAGAATGATGTTATCAGCTTATCTCCCCCCATTGCATGTTGTTTTTGTTGCTATCATAAGGACATTTGAGAAAATCTGAGGGAACAGTGGCCCTACTTTTCTGCAATGATGGAAGTGTCCTAGAACCTATGTCTCTGAAGGTGAAAGATAGCCAGCTAGGGCTGTGTATACCCGAAAAGGCCTAATAAGGATTGTGTGTTTTAAGTACTGTGAGTATAAAACTTTGGTATTCACTTAGGTCCACCACTATTGCAGTGGCAATATTTGTTTCCTTGGTGGTGATTATAACATTGAAGATTTAGAACTTTAAATTGAGAATTAATTGTTAATGTGTATATTAAGGAATTAATGAATGCTATTTAGTTAAATCTTAATTGATATGTGTATATAATATGTAAATAAATCTATTCTTATTTAATAACATTTTGGATAATTAATAATTTTGTGATAATTGTTGGTAGTCAGCTTCATAGCTGAATACACAACATTATCTATGGAAAACATATTATTACTAGAACATTTAATATAATCTGTCATTTTATCAATTAAATAGAGTAAGTATTCAGAAATTGTAATAAAACTAGGTTTACATTACTCAAACTAAAAGCACAATCTTAGATCTGATTGGATAGTAAATTATTTTAATTTAAAATGTGATATTTTATTAACATATGAATAGATGCCGAGACTATCTTAAGACACAGACGATTTCAAAAGAATTGCAGAATGATCAATAATGGCAAAATCAGATAAGCCATATTTATAATTAAAATGCTAATCAAGTATAACAAATATATGATCAAGTAGAGATTTACAAAATAACATTATACTTTTAGGTTAAAAAATTATCTGATTAAAACTGAAACTATAAATAAATCTAAGTATCTTCATGTAAAATTATATTCCATAATTAGTAGATCTATATTCATATCACCAATTATATAAATGTATATGTAAACTAATAACAAATGAACAGTCAGTCTATTGTATATCACAAATCAAGAAATACAATAGTGCAGATGTAGCCAACGGAAGTTTAGTGATGATCCAATGTCAAGTTGATCATTAGGTAAGCAAGTATGGAATACAAAATTAAAATTTCATTACACAATAGTTCTAATCAACTACTATGAGTGTAGTTTACATAACAATATGTAACTATGAGAAAATAGAATGAAATGCAGGGTTTAATATGCCAAGCAATGGAAACAATCTGACCTTGTTTTTAAAAAAACTAAGTTCAATACAAAAGCAAAGAAAGTTTATATCCATCATCTTTTAAATAATGCATTATCAGTAGAAAGTAAAGATCATGAGAGTGAATTTTCAAATGATAGAGAAAATGGATGACATATTCTAAAATACTTGCTTTTGTTTATAAATTTGTGATTGAATTAAGAGTAAATGAATAAATCTGTGCAGTTTGATAAAATAATTATATTGTTATCGAACTGATTAAAAAGAAATAATGAAGTAATTTGTTTTGCATATAAAGCTACCAAATGCTAAACTGCAATGGAATAAAATTTATGTATATTAGAAAGTGCTGTATGATGTACTCTGGATAAATTATCGGTGCCATAGGGATCGAATGCCACTAACTCTAACCATAGAAGCGTGCTAATTTCATTTGCCTACTCTTATAAAGTCTAAAGAAACATCCATAATCCTATATAAAATGTCTAAATGTTAATCAAGAGAAATATTGATGGGAGAAGATTGAGGCAGTATTGTTATAAGTATGTTTGGATAGAAATTCCAGTGAAGGGTCAATTTTTTTTTAAAGATTTGTATGGAAATTATAGACTGTACATACAAAGAACATTGGTGGTGAACTGATGGATTACAACAATCAAGATGATTTTATGGAAATCTTAATTTGGTTATGTTCCATTACTATGTATATATTTGTTTATTTTATTTTTATTTCCATGCTTGGAAGCCAAAACAGCTACACTTGGAAGAGTCAATTATAAATGTAAGCAGAAGCAAGAAGGGAGAATGGTTACATTTATTTGAACATTTTTCTTCTGTTATAAATAAAAATTTAGATCAGCTTACTATCCTTAACAAGTTGACAATGATCATTATGGTGTGAGATAAAAGGTAAGATTTTTAATATTATCCCATATTAAATGCTTGCACTTATTAGGACAGAATTTATGTTATTTGTTTATTGTTAATTCATCATCATCATCAACCATTATCAATCCACTGCAGGATGAAGGTCTCTCCAAGTTCAATCCATCTTTTCCTAATAATTAATAACTGTTATATGTTCATTTTTTCTTTTTTTGGTATAAATGATTAATCTTCTCGTGTGGATGATCTTTCTATCTATAGTAGGGATTTACATTTGGATGGGAGAGTCCCAAAAGGACAGAGTATCAATAACCTGGATTGGATGACAATGTTATGGCAAATGTACCAGCATAATAATTTAAATTAGCTAGTTAGGCTTTCAGTCATCTAAAATTTATAATAATTTTTTATTGCTTCATAAATAATTGATGCCAGGTCTTGAACTTTTACCATTGGGGCAAGCATGGGAATTTTAATTATATTTGATATCAATATGATAGAAATTCAACCTTGACAAAGCCAATTAAATTGTTAACTATTGTTAAAACATTTTGAAATATTTTTTTTTAATTTTGTTTCATTACATAATAAAATGTTACAGCACCTATTTCTACTGAATTGGTTTCAAGTTTATTAAAACAACCTTGCATTCACTAAGTATGAAGTAGTTGGAAGTATATTTGCACATATCTCATTCTATACATAATAATAGTGGAAAGTGTTGGGTGGGTATATAAATCAATTGTAACCTATGTAGAGGTATAGTAGCTGTTGGCATGTGCCGGTTTATTCCTGAAGAGAGTCAAAGGCAAAAATTACTCAAGAGTTTGAATATTGAGGCATAGTAGAACCAAAAAGGGGGATGAGATGTGAATGAAATAGCCCAAATTGTATCTAGATTTAATGAGTAGGTATATAACTAACCCACTGGGGGTAGACACAATTATAAGTTATGCATTTCATTGCACCATTGACAGCATCCTATCAGAAAACCATAGGTCTGACTGTAGTTAGATGAGCTCCCCTTCTCTTGTGGAAGTGTCCCACCTTTTACATGTTGGACATGATCACATACACACTGCACAAGGAGAACAGTCCAGCCTGTTACAGTAAATTAGACAATAATGCATCAAATTCACCAATAAAAAATAGAAGTAGTAGACAATATATATATTGCAATTTAAGAAATATCTTCCATTAGGAAAATTAAACATAACTAATACAGATTTGGTAGAAATAAGTTTTGGTTTATGATAAATTAAATTTAAACAATTTTTTTTGTTAATCACAGCTCCTAAATGTGAATATTAATATAGTGCAAAAATACAGTTAAAACTGTCCCATCTATACAAGTGATACTCATAAGAGAACCAAAGCTCAGACAAAAGAAGAATATAAAATTCTAACAAAAGATCATTTAAATATGCGGTATTAGTGTAATATAAAAATTAATGTATTTTAAGTAATTAAAATAATATTGTAATTACAATTAAAACAAAGTGATATTAAAATATATTAATGAATTAGAACTTCAAACACTCAACAGAACAACATAACATGTTATTATTATGTAAATAACTTTAAACAAAGTGCAATTATCATACCTCTATAATTAGCACTAAAAGGTAATCTGAGTTATTAAAGATAAAAGTTATTTATCATTCCCAAGTCAGGTGCACTTTTTAAATGAAAGAACAATGTAAACCCAGAGTTCAAAAATCTACTACAGAGAAGTATTCAAACTCCATCACAGAAAGATGTATTCTGCAGATAACAAATAGATCATAGAGATTTGTACAATTTACCATGACCTTTTATTATTATTGTAAGTCTATAGGCCAACTTATAATATATGTATATGTAGAATAATTACATAGAAGGAAGTTATCTTTCTGACCTGCACCATTTGTTTTAATGTATAAATAACTCTAAGTGCACTCATTCATCAGTAAAAGTTGTAAAAACACAAATAAATCACTTGTGCTTAGAGCTGATTCTTATGCAAGCCAACCCTTACTGATCTTGCTTAATTGAGGGCTTGATTCCATTGTGTGCCTGATATTTTAACTGACAACTGAATTGTAGAAATTTTACTGATATATCTCAGGAGAAAGTTTCTCATTTCTAATCATCTGCCATTAATATTGAAGCAGTAAATCTGTGATCCTGATTTATGTTTCACTGCCCAACAACTTGACTAATCACCAAGGATGGTTCAAACCCATTTTTCCATGTGCTTGGGTTATTAGAGAGTCAACCTGCATATACACAACCGCTAACAATAATTTAAATATGTATCTTTTAAGTATTAAATTTATAAAATTAATTATAGTTTAAAATCTCTAAATATTATGAATCATGAATGTGTGTTTATCTATATATAGTGGATACTTGTATGTTATGTAAATATTAATATTTCATTCATTTTAGTATTTTATTTATTTTTTTATTTTTTAGATAATATAAAATGGTTATTAAAGATGATGCAATAGTTTAGAAGGTTCTCGAAGGCAATTATGTATACACTCTATTTAACCATATCAATATAATTCTGTCTATTAACATGCAGGTGGTATCATACCAGCTATATTTTATTATATTTGATTTCTCATTTTACGAATGTCTACAACCCTATAAAATAAATCTGTACTCTTTCCCCCTCTTCATGCTTTATTTTATTTATTTGATTGTAGTAAATTTTATTAATTAATATTTTATGTTTATATACTTGAGTTGAATTTCAATTAATATGCCAATCTAACCCAACCTTGCAAGCATGTTTATTAGTACAATAAATTCCATTATGGAAGGGAGGTTTAGTTAATTCATGTTAGTTTTGTTATAAACATTCTCACTCACTAGTTTGAGTAATGATTAAATGATTTTATCTGTTTAATGACTGATTGCCATAATACTGCTATATTTTATTAGTAGTATTAATGTATTGTTAATTATTAGTGCTATCAATTAAATCATACCTGTAATATTTTAGAGTAATTTTGATGATCATCACTTCTTCGATTATAATAAAATAAGCACTTAATTGTAATACCCTATGAGCATACATTTAATATATTTTATTGATTATTCCCAATGTATATGAGATTCATTTATATGAGAGGATCCTATTTACGTTTATTATACACCTGTGTCTCATTTTATGCAGATTTTTTAAATGCAATTTTGAAGTTATGCGATTCATGTTTCTTCTTAATATCTTTTTATGTGGTTTTCTTTTATGCAATAAAGAAGTTCATATTTCACTATATTTATTAAATATCAAGAAATATAAATTATTAATAACTTATTTTGACTTGAAATACTTTTTTTTCTTCAAAAATATAACATTATATTAGCAGCTCACATGAATATGGCCTGAAGCTATTTAGAAACTTAGCTTCTACATAAACAATCTACTTATACATATGAGTATAAAAATATTGCATTAAATATTCAAAACTTTTTAAACTTTTAAAACTTATGTCATAAGTATCAAATATTCTTTAAAATTTTTAAAAATAATCGGAAATAACAAAGATTTTGTTTATTTTGTAAACTGAAAATAATCTTTCTTGAAATGATAACACATAATCTTTTTGTTTGGATTGTGATCTCATTTTTTTAATATTTATAGAAACAAAATGTGAACATTTAAAATTTATTTCAGTAGTAAACAAAAATATCTATTAAATGAAGTCAAATATCTTATTTTCTGATAAGTAATAATCATTTAATCATATATTTTACATTGATGTGTGAGACAAAGAAAAACATCAGAAAATGCTGAAATCTGAGTTTGCTGCAATGAAAAAGCTCTTAAATTCCAACGAGAGCTAAATAGTAGTTATATGTCTGTGTTATGTATGTGTATATTTATATTTTCTTTTATACACATATATACATGGAGAAACGTTTAGACAGAAAAAAGTATTAACTTTTATTTTATTTTAAATATAACCCCAATGAATACTGTATACCTACTTTTGGACTACTCTATGCTACACATTTTAATGAGTGATTTGCATTAGGAGAGGCAGTATATTTTAAAATTATTAGCATACGCTCATTATTTTTCAAATGTGTATTTTGATAATATTAAAATTTTATACTTTAAGCATAAACATAAAAAATGTTAGGGAAAATATAAACATTTATTTTTTATGTTCATCAGTACTTTAGGCAGATATTTACTAATATTCTAATAATGGCATTTTAAAATTAACATTCAGAAAAAGATATTAACACCTACTTCTGAAATTTACTTATTATTTTCATGGAAGTATGGGTTTATAATTCAAAAAAAAAAAAAACCTCCCATTATAAAGTCCCCTTTTGTTCAAAACAAAGCGAATAAATGAGGGTAGAAGGGATGTGCATTAAACTCCTCCCACTTGCCTACTCTGGTGAGGGGTGGTTTGTAGAGGGGTTTTAAGAACAATTCTTCGGTTCTTTGTTGGCAATTGTTGTTTAAGTTGGGTGGTATGTGGATTTGGGTTGTGTTGTTTTAGTTTAAAATTGATGATAAAGAATGATGGGTATAGGTTTATAATTCAACTATGAATAATTATTTTCTTGGTTAAGTAACATAAAACATGTAGGAAAAATTGTAAAAGTACTCTTACTCTGCTTAAATAAAAGTACCTGCTTTTTACGTAAAATTCTTAATGCTCTTTTATCTCCTTTCTGTTTTATTTTTGTCAAAGCCTTTGTGCAATCTGCAGTCCACTGGATCTGGCTGGCAGTAATACACAACTAAAAGAATATATATAACATATTAAAACCACAATTGTTTGCTAATTTTTTTTATTAAATGCTTTTATTTACTATGTACCAAAAAAGTTTCTTCAACCACAATTAGTTTTTAAATTTAATATGAAATAAAAACCTGAGAGAGGGGGAGCAGAAGTTAATTAAGTTAATGTTTTGTTATAAAAAATAGAAAGTGATTTAATTAATTTATGCCCCCTCCCCCATGCTTGTATTTCAAATAATATATAAAAACCCAATTGTGATTGAACAAACAATTTTTTTTCTTTCTAATGTAAGATAATAACTTCTGGTCAAACCAGCTTTAAAATCCACACAAACAAAATGTGATGAGTTAAATTTGATGTTCAGCAAACTAATAATTATATCTCTGGAATGATTATGAAATTAAACTCATAAATGAAATGATAAGTAAATTATGATGTAGATGACTAAATGAATGATGGAAAGAAGTAATAATTAAATGATGGAATGAAATGAGTCTAAGAATGAAGAGAAAAGAGTGAAGATGTATGAGAATAATGAATGATTAAGATGATGATAGAATAAGAGTTAATGAATAGTTAAGATGATAAAAGAATAAAAGTTAATGTATGATTAATCAATTATGATAGTGAATTAATGTCAAATGAGAATGAATAACTAAAAGAACAATCAAGATGAAATTGAAGAACAATGTTAATGATGCAGACTGAAATCTTAAACTATAAACTAATAAGAGATTAAATGGTAAAAAAAATAAGCTAAACAAAAATAGGGATTCCAAGCTTGACACCACCAGAATATTATCATGAAGTTAAAACAGACTATCCATTTTATGCCAAAAGAAGTAATTTACATCTTAAAGTTTAGTTGACTTTTATAAAACAGTGAAAGTAATCTAATTCAAGTCCAACTATAATAAATAACTATCTATAAAATTTATTACAAATTCAAATTCTACCTTAAAACTTAACAACTAATTCTTCTTAGGGTTCAAACACTCAAAATTATTATACACAATATATTTGGGTCAGTAAAAGGGATTTTACCACCAATCAAACATAATACACAAAACAACTCTCAATATAAACTCAAATTAAGAACTATATTTAGCAGTTACACATAAACCTTAACTTTAATATTTAAGAAATAGGAATAACTCTCTAATAAATAAACACAATAACTTACCACATTCCTTTTCTCAAATAATTAAAACCATGTGATCAAGATCAGTGAATGATAGCTCTGTGGATTTAACTAAATCAATCAAATCAATATATTTATCTTTTAATCTATTACTTAAAATAATCTGTATTCTAAGTTCATTAACATTTTGATTATTGTGTGATGATGCATTAGATGTACCAATAAAGTATAAGGCTTAACAAAATTCTTATGATATAGCATAATATAGTTAATAGTACTATATTGGTCGATGATGATTTCCATTTATAATCTTCTGATAGGTCGATAGCAATAACAATAATAGTGTATATATGTGGTAATTAGCAATAAGACTACAGGTAACTAAATAAATTTTTAAATACAAACTTTATTTACAATATTTACAAATTTTAATTCAAATACATGGCATGATATAAAACCAATACATTTAAGTAAAAGAACTTATGGATGGGAAATATTTAGTATCCCATTAACCATACTTTTAGTCAATGTGACTAACTTAGACAATCATCTTAAGAGTATCACTTACTACTATTTAATTTCTCCTAAAAATGAAATAATGACACTTCTTCAAGGTGAACTAGCACTTGAATTACAACTAACAGTATATTTAGAACTTTAGGATATGCACCAAGTTTAAATTTAGAATTAAAATTATAAAAGTAGTGCATTATACCAACCATTTCTTTTATCAGAATATGATATGGGCAATTATCATATTCTGTGCAACTACTAACTGATTAAGATTTAAAATGAATAAGTTTGGTGTATTAAAGAACAGACATCAAAAGTCAAATACACACAGATCTCACTAAAACATTACCTATGTCCACAACTCAATTATTGAATACATAAATGATCTTGCCAATCCATTGTCCAATCATTATTTGATGAAGATGAATCCACACTGCCAATGTGCATCTCTTGCTTTTACATCTAAAATTTTTTACAATCATTAATAGATCTTGGTTTGATCTGTCTATAACTGAT
Source organism: Epiperipatus broadwayi (assembly GCA_028023455.1). Taxonomy (NCBI): domain Eukaryota; kingdom Metazoa; phylum Onychophora; class Udeonychophora; order Euonychophora; family Peripatidae; genus Epiperipatus; species Epiperipatus broadwayi. Next base: position 56,768 of record JAQFVV010007565.1, on the reverse strand, counting down.
AATGATCCTATAACATAATAAAACACTATAACAATTAAGCTAACACTATAGATAAATCAGTGTTCTTAAATCTAACATTATTTTATACTTGCTATATGATTTTTAAACTACTATACTTTACCATACACAATGGAAAAACTAACTCTATATCATCATGAGGGATTTAACACTAAAAAGGGAGGCTCTATAAAACAACATGACAGTTATATAATAATATGACTAATTCTACTACCTCTCTATGGGTATACACATGTGTGGGCTTTGCCTCATTACAAAAAAATAGAATTCAGACTATGGATATCCTTTCTTTTTAGGATTATTTATGCTGAAATGCATTAATTATTACTTAGCCTCTACCAATATTTCCTCTCATGGAATCAGCAATAGGTGACTCTACATCAGTCCATGCTCAATATTAATATTAATCTATTGGATACCATTCTATTGGAACATCCTATCAGTTAAAAACTGTCACTAATCATTCTCAATATTATAGCAAGGTAAAACAATACCAACAATATCAGTGGAGATATACATATTCCATTTTACAATGCAAAACCATTAATGTATCAATAGACAAACCAAAAATACATATGTCAAATGATCGTTAATTATTTTAAAATGACAACTACACTTTTGTTAGAGAGAGCACAATGTATTTAAGGATCAAACCTGAATTTGTATTCAAAGTGAACAAGTTTATTTTTATACACAATTACAAAATGAAAAAGGCTTATATCAAATTTTCTTTTATATAAGAAAATAACTCTGTCATTCCAATATATATATATATCTTTGACAAAATGTCTGCATATTCGCCCTCTAATAAAATACACTAAAATCAGTTTTAAACTATAAAAGATAAATATTTTTCTCTCTTCAGATCAATGACATTAAAATTATGTTTTCCCTTGCTTGGGAAAATAACAAAAATGTGTGTAATAATACATGTATGTGTCTTTATACATTTTATATACCTTCAACTAAATATATTTATATATCATGTACCACCATAAAGCATATATGTTTAAAAAATAAAATTCCCAAATAACACATGACGTAAGTAATATACATAACACAGCAGTAATAAAAAAATAAAAGTACATTTTTATTCATTAAATTTTTATCCTATTCGTTCAAGTTATTTCATCCCAGTGAGTTAGAATAATAAAAACTGATATTATGATGAGCAAACATTCCAGATAACGCATCTATATTTTATTATCCTGTTTGATACTAATATAATAAGGCAATATACAATACTTCTCCAAAGGAAAAAATTATTTAATGGTTTCTGTACTGATAAGTAATAAGGCAATTAAAATTCACACTTCCAATTGTATCACAACTAAAATCCATTTATTTATATTTTAATCCAGATAATTTTTCTTAAAAGTGACTTTAGAATTTTATTACAATTAATATATTTAACTTTTTAAAATTCTTTTTAAATTTATTCTTTCCTCTGTGGTAATATATATGTAACAATATTTAAACAGTCAGGGTATTTTTTAAAATATTTTTAAAATCTTACTTATATGCATTGTATAGAAAACTTCTATAAGTAAATAATTATTTTGTTCCATTTTTATCAGCAAAGCATGATATGCTTAACAATATTAAAAGAAATTTATCCAATTATTAATATGATATCTTGAGCACTTTTAATGAGTTTGTAGTTGTTTATTTCTATCATTATACAAAATTGGCACTATAAAAAATCAGATGTGAATTGAGAATAAAATCACACAATTAATTTATTTTTATTAAAAGTTAGATGATTCAAAAATGACTTTTAAATTTATTTACTATATATATCATACATAACCCTTGTTTTCAAAATTATCTCAAATTATTATTTTTTTTCTTGATATTTTAATTTACAAGCACAATATTGTTCTGTTGGATAATAAGATTGGCGCGAAATATAAACATTATCAACTTTTTAGTTTACTTATAAATAATTTGTGCATCATTTTCAAAGAAGAGATTTTAAAAATATACACAACATAAAAGCAAAAGCTTTTTCTTGAATTTTTCTGGGTTTGAAGCAATACTTATTTAAATAAAGACTTATCCCCATGGCTTTTATTTCCTTCTCCAGTATGAATCCTAGGAAGTATGCGGTCATGGAAATGGTGCTTAAAATGATAGCAAGGTTTTTAGATTTATTCCAGCATTTCTAGATAGCAAGATATTATAATTCCATTCAATTAGATTCCAGAATTTTCTGATTTTTAGTTTTTTTGTTATTTCAGATCAGAGTTGAGTTATGTGGTTGCTTAGTTCTTGTTTTTCTTAATCAACCCCCCTACACTTTGTTTAGATAATATATATCTTTTATTACAGTGCACTCTGGGAATAAATTGACCAATAATCTTAGTGTACATAATTATTATTACCCCCTCTGGCTTCATTTTTAATAACTACCCATAATATCAAAAACTATTTTCAATTCACTACAAAAAAATATGCTTAAGAATTAACTGTAACAATTCATTTTACAAGATTTACAAATTTGATTTAATTATTTATTTATTTCAATTGCTATTCAACAATAATAAAATAGCAATATATTTATCTCCCATTTAATAACAATACTTTTAAATTGTTATTTTAGTCTAGTCAGAGCCTAGACTGGGTGTGAAATCTCATCTCCACTCAAGCAATTTCCTAGTGCATTCAAAACAGTCTTTATTTAAAGGCCACTTTATTAAGATTTTAATGACAAATATATCATCATTTAAAATTTTGGATTATTTAATACAGGGACCTGAATAAAAGGTCACAATATATATATATATTATGTGTACACAATAACATATGTGTATAAAATGATTAAATATGTGAAATATTCTTTTAAATCAAAAGTGTTTGACATTTTTGCTTTTGAAAATTTTTATTTTTTATTTAAAAAAAATGTATACCAAAACTATATTGTAAATGAACTTTACTTAATATGTATAATTTTACTTTAAATCAATTTCATACATATAGTGTATATATATCACTAGATATTTTTGCCATAAGTTAAAAGATATACCTCTTATGTATATATCATATTTAGTATGTGTTACATAATATATATATGGGTATATAATTGATTAAAAATATGAAATATTCTTTAAGTGAAAAGTGTTTGATATAATTGTATTTATCTAAAAAAATCAGCAAGTAACTTTTCTGTTTAAAATTATTTGACCTTTTTCTTTTCATTTGAAAAAAAAAACTTAAAAAAAAAAAACTTAACAAAACTGTTATAAACAAACTTACTTATTACCTAAAACATTGAGCTTTCCCCCTAATTTTCCATATTTAAGAAACTAAGTCACCTATTTAAAATACTAATGTGTCCTATCACTTTCACAGAAAATGTTTAAAAATATAGCATTTTAACAAATTATAAAGTTTACTAAATCTCAATTTTAAATTGGAAGAAAAAAATCTCTATATCACCCTCTCAATAAGTTTACCTAAAACAATTAAAAGTTCTAAGAAGAATTTCAAAATTTTAAATATCAAAATATTCAACAATTTCCCACTTTCTATTTCACATCTGAGTAACTAGGTGATATACCAAAAACATTGGTGTTCCATATGGATTAACTGACCTTAATTATATACCAAATTTCAAGCAATTCTATTGAATTTAAATATATTAAACCTCAATTTTAATATTTTATTTTAAAATTAAAAAATCAAAAGTTTATAAACATACCAACAAACAAAAAAAATTTTCTAATTGCATTAAAAGAAAATTTGATGCTTTTTTCCCTTGAGACCTCATTTTCAACAAATATCAATCCACTGTAGGATGGTCTCTGCAAGTTAATCGATTTTTGATCCATAGTTTATCTTTTTGACATTAAACCAACAAACTTTATTTTTTCCATATATTTTACAATATGGTCTCTAATTTTTTTACAATCTTTTGGAATTCATTTTTAAGACCTCAACTTATCTCTTTTAGAAATATGTTCAACACAGTTCTATTTCAGTCTCTTAATTCTTTCAATAATATCAATACCAAGTATTTCACTTTCATTCCCTTTTACTCTTATCACACATCTCTTTATGTTTCATTGAGTAGTCTGCAGTCTCTATATTGCTCTTTTGTTAAGAAGCCAACTCTCAGATCCATAAAAATGATAAAATACATCTATTAAAAAATCTTGCTTTACAAATACATAAGTATATTTTCTTTTATCATCAAGTTACTTTTATCAAAAATACCCAATCAAGTTTTCATCCATTATATTTTAATTTGTATTAATAATTAAATAGATATTTCTAATTCATAATTATCACTTTATTTCTTTGTTCTGAAAAACTTCATTGAAATACACTTGTGTCTTTAGACTTACTTTCTTACTTTTATCTGATAATGCTTGCAATATTTCCAAAACAGTGAAGCATTATTTTTAAATCAATAGCCACAATACATGCAAAATCCAGATGACTAAAATAATTTCCATATATTTTAATTCCCTTAGATTGCCATTTAATCCACAAAATAATTTTTTTTAAAACTGCTGTAAAAATGTATTTCACTCTGTCATACAACCTTAATATTATTATTCTTAGTGTCACCATGTAATCTAATCACACCTGTTGTATTTTTATAAATATTCTTTAGAATATACAATATTCTGGGTCTATATGTGTTAATGATATAAAGCTGTAATTACTGTAAAATTTCTTATAGAATAAATGATTTTTTTCACAGACTATAAATTCAACATATAATGGCAATGCATATTTATTGATCTTTATGTAAATTCTCACAATATTTGGTTGTGATTCATTATACAAAATACATTTTAAAATCTGTTGGTTTGATCAAATCTAAAGTTTGTTACATATGAGTTGTAATTATTTTGATAAAAATTTTATACAGAACTGAGAGAGGATCGAATAAATTTATAATTTTTGTTATATTCTTTATCATTTTATTAAATATTAATATTATTGTTCCATTCTTCCAATCAACTAGTATATATCTATTGTTTAGATATTTGGTATATAATTTTGTTAACAATTTATTTATTTCTGCACTTGTTTCTTTTAAGATATTACTAATAATTCTCTTACTCCCTGGAGCTTTTTCTTTCTTTATATATTTAATTGTATGTTCCACATTTTCATTTAAAATGCTTGGAAATTCAAATGTAATAAATGCAGTAGTTTTTTTTTTTTTGTTCTTTATTATTATATAATTCTTTGTAAAACTCTTCCACACAATTTTTTCCTCTTTTTAGTAATAATTTCATCATTTCTTCTTATTGTCAATATAACTTTTTTTTCAAAACCAAAATGATGTTTTATGTTTGTGAAATTTTTCTTTATTTTTATAGCTTTTCCTACTAATTCGTAGTTATATTTTCTTTTATATTATTATTATTTTTGAATCAGTTTGCAGAATTCGACTTTTTAATGAATCATTTAAAAATATTTTAATATTTTTTCTTTTCGTAATATACAGTCATCTCAGTTGAAAGTTTTAACTGGTGAATTGTTTTCTTTTTTGAATCAATTCTTTGTTCTAGCTTTTAATAGAATACCGTTATCTTTTACATAGTCAATCAGAACTAATTTGATTTGCAAGCTCTAATTTAAATTTACTGGGATTGTTCTGAAGATTAGAAATATCAATTGCTAGTACTTTATTTTTTACTACTTTTTGTTTCCCTAGTTTTGCATTAACACATATCTTATATCTTATTAATGACTAATCAGAATCCTATCCTGAATCTATTAAGAATATTACCATCTTGAAATATATATTTTCTATTGTCAAAATATAATGCAGTTCAGTTGTAGCTTTATTTGAATGTTTCCATTTCCTTTTTTTTTTTAAAGAATTGATAATAGACATTTTTTTTTTAAATTCCACAAGTCTGTATCCTTTCCAATTTTTATCACAATAGCCCCAACAGTTTCATATTCCAATCGTTTTTCAATGCTAGCATTAAAATCTCCCATGATAACTTTTAAAATGTTTAGTGTAACAAAAACATAATTTGTATATCTATATAAATAAATATTCTCTACTTTTTGATCACAATGATAACTTGTTTGAGGCATAAACATAAATTATCTGCATTTGGTATTTATGTTAAATCACTAATCTTCACAGTTTGTCTGATATACCATCAGCCTCCTGAAATTTTGTCTAGCATGCTTATAAATAACTAAAAGAGATCATTCACACACATATTCTTCCTGCTATCATATAACTCCATCAATGTCTCAGTTAAGAACTATCAGAAAATTGAGAAGAAAAACTATAATATTTCTTGGCCTTAAACTCAGAGGGAAAAGCCATGAACTTATCATAATGACAGATGTATGTTAGTGGAAAACAGCCCATCCTTCTTGATTTATCATATGAATAATCACAAATAACAGCATCATTGATAAGAAGATATGATAGAATTGACATTAGATATTTACACTTGATTCTTTTTCAGTTAACAGCAAACTCCTTTCTGGGACCTTGTTATAATACCATTTTAAAGAATATAATAATTACAAGAGATACTCTATATATATATATATATATATATATATATATATATATATATATATATATATATATATATATATATATATATATATATATTAATACTATTAAAAGGTGTCATAAATAATTTCCCCCTCAAAAACAGTTTGATGTTGCCATTTTCATAAACAACTAAAATCAAATAATTGAATATTATACTGCAATTAGATGTACATGAAATTTGTTACACTTTATAACATTTATAAAATATATTTTGAAAATTATTACTTCCACTTGTAATTTATAAAACTTTTATTTACATTTATGTAATGTTGCTTTAGTAATAAAACTATCAGTTTAAATATATTTAAAATCTTTTACTTAGGTTTACCTGGCCATATTGCAATGCATGTTTATACACCACAATTTCATTTTATTCTGTTGTAAATATCAAAATTCATTCATTAATATCATGAGTAAGATTGCATTATCTTTCTTTATTCTATCATATATACACTAAATATATTAATCACTGAAAATCTTCTTATTTATCACTCAGTGTCCACTGTAAATATTGACTTTCTTTATCATATTATGTTTAAATGTGACAAGACATAGAACCTTTTTAGTTGATAAACTAAATTACTGACCTTAGTATTTTTTGTTATAATAATGGGTCATTTTATTCAAGAGCATTTTTCTTCACTCTATATTAAAACTTATCTACTGTAAACTTGAGGAATACATGGAATCAGATAGTAAAACTGTTTTACTATCCTCATTTTCAAACCAGTTTTTTTTTCTTCATCAGTGATGATTACATTTCAAAGCTAAATCCAACCAAGAAATTGGTCTGAGGAATATTATAACACTGTATATTATTGTCTCCATTGATTATTCAAACTTTGCAGTAAATATTCTAGAATAGTGTAGAGAACTGCTTGTGGAAGCATATAAAAATGTATGATATTGCTAAGGAGATCATTTTATAAATGAAGATTCATAATTATATCATGATTACTTTTTGTGAACAAATGGACATAAAGAATTAATTATTGCTTTTTTTAAATATTTATATCAATATGAATAAATTTCCATTTAATAGACCATATTCACTTATAATAAAAAAACAATATTATTTATCAATTCTAATTATCCAATTCCAGAGACATCAAAAAACAAAAACAAAAAGTTTGAAAATTTGGACATAGAAATAATAACTGCTGTCCATTGATTATTCCAATTTAGCTCTGAAATAGAATGAAATATCTCTTTTAAACATGCTGAAATTAAAAGCAGAAAATCATATGATACTTTGGTATAAATTTATATGTGTAATAACATGCTTCATTATTTGACTGAGATAGATATGTAATTATTATTATTATTATTTTTATCTAATGAATAAGCATAAACTCCCCACAACAGACAAAGAATACAAAATTAGTTGGAATTAATAAAATATTTATTGAATCATCATCACCATCAACATTTTTAACCATTCTGAGTCAATTGCAGGATGGTCTCTTCAACTTTAAATCAATTTTTCCATTCGTAGTCTCTAATTCTGCACACCACAAACTTTCTTATCTCATTCATTTATATCATACATGGTCTCTTTCCAGTCTTTTACAATATTCTGGGATCCAGTCTAAGACATCAACTGTTTATTTATTATCATTTCTTCTAATGATATATCCAGACCAGTTCTATTTCAGTCTCTTAATTGTTTCATTGATGTCAGTGATACTGGTCTGTTTCTACTAGTCTTTTAATTCCTATAATTATTATTCTATATAGATTTTTTTTTTTGTTAATATATTAAATAACCTCAATACTTCAACATATTCTTTTAAATTCACATAAATAAGAATATAATAAAAAACAAATGATCTCCAAGATGTATTTCATGCTGAACCAGCATTCATTAATTGTTTTTTTTTGTTAGTTAGGCTATGTGTGACTGACTAACTTAATCGTAAAGAATCATTCCATGTCTGAAATGTAAATCATGCAAAAATGTCGAACTCTTTATAGGTTTTTTTCCTGAACCCCCCCCCCTCCAAAAACAAACATATATTCAATTTTTTATATATTTGAAAATCAGAATTCAAGATAAATAGTTGTCATTTCCATCTCAAGTTTTCAGATTTTAGTAATACAGGACATATATCACACTGCACTCTTCGTAAACCCCTATTCTCACTATTAAGTTTATTAGCAGCCATAATTATTCTTAGGTGAAAATTGTGACAAAAAATAGTAAATTACTAAATTCATTAAAATGAAGACTAAAGAATATGGAGATTCCTAATCTAATATCTACTTATACATCAACAGAAGTTGTGCCATTTAGAAAATATTTCTAACTGAAAGTTTCAACAAATATCAAAAACTTACATAATTTTTCCTTTATAAACATATTAATTAAAAATAAGCACATGAAAAATCATTTAGAGCAGGGGTGAGCAAACATTTACGACCATGGCCATATGTAAAAATTGTTTTTACGTTTCATACATGAAATATAATAAAGTATTATGATCATGCTAGAAAAACGTTTTCTATTTTCAATAAATTATTGTGAAATAAAGCTTTTAAAATTTGTTTCAGGCAATTTTAGAATGATGCCTGATATTTTTTGAAGGTTTGTGATGGCAATTTTTAGAATGATGTCTGGTAATTTCTGATGGTTTGTAATGATAGTGTTTTAGTTGTATTTGTATATTGGACTATTTCCATCAGCTAATATGAGTATTGAATGTCTTAGAAAAATTTAATTTCATTTAAATATTCCAACTACATTCAACTGTTAGTAATAGCGCACAAGTTAATATATGCACAATGTTTTGAGCGATATTATTATCTTCTTTATGTACTGCTGGCCTGACCGGTGACAGTACTGTCATGGAATCGAACTTGAATCCTTAGATTCTTGAGTATGGAATTTTAAGGTAATACTCTAGCCAAATGAGCCATTCTGCCAAAGGCAACAGTCAGTAAAAATTTCATATACTTATCTATGAGATTCCTCCTGATTTCTCCACTTTTTCCTAAGGGCAAAGTTGATTAGTGGTTTCCATACATTATGTATAGTCATACTAGGTTAACTTATGGGATTGTTTGCCATTGTCATGTGAGCAGCTTCTTTAAATTTTCTTCTTTGTACTTTTTCTTCTCTATCCAAAATTTTTGTATTTTCCCAATTCAACATATGTTCATTGATATGTACATGGTCTGTTACCTTAGACACATTGGTTTTTTCTCTTCTATTCATCATTTTGTGTTGTTGCAAGTGCTTTTCAATGAGATGACTAATCTCACCAATGTACATTATTCCACATTCACATAATATTTTATAGGTGCAGTGTTTGTTTTTCAGCATTTCAAGTTTAGGTTTTATAGATGTTAGAATTCCTCATAGTATGGTTTGACTCTGGAAAGCTGTTTTGATGTTATACTGATTGCAAATTTTTCTTAATTTGTCTATTTTTAGTATGTATAGGTACACTACAGTACCAATAATTGTTTTTTATGGTTCTTTTTGTTCTCTGTTTAAAGTTTTCTTAATAACAGCTAATGGAAACCATTTTTCATAATTGTTCTATATAGATCTTTTCTTTTTTCAAATTGCTGTTTTCTGAACAAATTTCTTTTGTTCTGTTCCACAGTGATAGTATAACTCTATCCTTTGTTTCTGGTGTGTTTGGGCATAGGCTAAGTATTTTCCTGTATGTGTAGGTTTTTGGTAAGCTGTAGTTTTGATTTTTCCATGAGAGAGTCTTGTCACAAGAACAACTAAGAATGCCAATTTTTGTTCTTGTTTGGAATATTTAAAAAAAGTTTAAGACATTTAATACTCATGTTACATTGTGGAAATAGCCCAATATACAAATGTCTGGTATTGTATGTGATCAAATTTAATTCCTATAGTCATCCAAGAATGAAAAAAAATTTATGATAAAATTTTGATTTGTGATAAAATTTTGGTGCCACAATCTTTATGGACTATCTTAGACACCTATCATTGAGCAACAATATCTGTTCATGGGAACTTTCAATTTGAGGCAACTCAAGTCCTGATTTACCAGGAACTTGGAAACTAATGCAACATGTGGAAAAAATACTTGACAAATATTTTAATTCAAAATTTAAGATACTTTTGTCTCAAACAATTTTTCATAAAAATTCATTTTTTAAAAAATACACTGAATAATTGGCAGAATTAACAATAACTAGTTAGGCTATGCACTGACAAAAGTTATATATTTTTTCTTCACATTCCAAGATAACTCTACGCCTTTGTACCTAATAGATGACAGTTGATTGGGCTTAATAAATTCTTATCCAGTATTATCCTATTGAATATTCCAAGACTGGTTCCAATCTTAAGGCTTTCATCAGAAAGAAGCTTTTGATTTTGGAACATTGCATTTATAACTTTAAAATCAAATGCATCTTCCTTCTAACAGCCATTATTCACCTCTCTTTTTAACTATCAAGCCATCTGTCTAAATTGAAAAACGAATCAGCAAAAAAAAATGTTCATAAAATTTTCAGGCATATTGAACGCAGTTCTGCTTAATGCTCAGTGACTATTCGATAGTTGCAAACGACTTTTGATGAATGAGAAATATCACAACAAATTGTTAAGTGTCATTATTTCAAATGTTATATATTAAATAATTTAGATGTTAATATAACTGACAAAATAATCTTGACAGTCATATCATAAACATGAAATTATTAACTTTCATATATTTGATATATAACTTTAAATTATTTTTAAAACTTAAATATATCTACTTTTGTTCACAACTAATTTTTGTCAAATTTTACTGTGTTAGACATGCCAATATTTTACTGTTTATTATGTGTTATTTGAAATAATGATAAATTATAATTTATGAATTTGTTTAGATAGTTAAGATCAAATATCCAAAGATACTTAAGATATAATTAATGCTTGGGCCATTAAAATGATTGACTCAGTTAAAACACATCACAGAAGAGTTATATTTTATCCAATGTCTTGGGGAATTTTGCCCTTTAATAAAGGAGTTGTAGATTTAATTTTTAATTGTAAAATGTTTTGGTCAGTTTAAATTTTTGATATATTAATTTAGTTGATCTGTGTCTAAGTCTACTTTTAATTGCAATTTTTTTTTATATTACACAATATTATAAACTTGGTTTTGATGTTTTATTATACTTTCTTGAACTATATTAGCAAGTTATATAATGTTTTTCATGATGATAGTATAAACTTTTAATATCAGTATTATATATTGATTTTTGATATTTTTCATCAATTATAGTCACTGGCAATGGGATGATATCAAATTGAGGATCTTGTAGTAAACATAGATACAGCAGTGCTATTTATATCATGGATTTCTCCATAAAATATAAGCTGACTTAATAATTTGAATTGATGTGTTGAAACGTTATAAATAGTTTGAATAACATGATATGGACCCTGCATTATGATGGCAGTTTAAGAAGTGGGTACTTTGCTTTATGAATTTTTTAAAATATATTCTTTACTACTAACCATTAACTTAGTGTTATTAGTTTTTAATTTGTCAGTTAATCTAACAGTTGTCTTTTTTATTTCAAATTCTGTTAATTTATCTATTTCCTTATATTGTTTATTTATTATTAAAAAATAAAATTAACTACCTGTCCGGGCCATTCTTTCATCCATTTATCTCTTTGACCTAAATCTTTCTTCAAAGCAGTACGACAAAGTCTTAATTGTTCCTTTAAGGTCAATTTCATTGTATCTTCAATATCACACAGCCAAGACTGAAATAGAAGCAAATTTTACAAGAATTTACATATGAAAATATATAATTAAAAAAAATCATAACCTCACATAAATCTTAATGGATTTTGTTTTTATTTCTGAATCAATAATTTTCACATATATGCAAATATAAAAGCATTTATATATTGGACTATTTCCATCATCTAATATTGAATATTAAATGTTTTTTAAAAAAATTTAACATTATTTAAATTTTTAAAGTACATTCAACTGTTAGTAATAGCACACACGTTAGTATATGCACAATGTTTCAAGAGGTATTATTCTCCTCCCTTCTTCAGATGTTGCTGGTCTGATCAGTGACAGTACTAGCATGAGAACTGAACCTGGATTCTTAGATTCTTCAATATTGAATTTTAAGGTAACACTCTAACCAACTGAGCAATTCTGACAAAGGTAAACAGTCTAATATACAAATACAACTAAAATATTATCATCACAATCATTCAGAAAAACACTAATTATTCAGTATGGACCTGATATGATGCTACATAAAATTTTAAACATTATGAAAAATTATATCTAAAGCTGGCCAAAGTAGAAAATAATTTAACTTTCTTATGTGAATGTAAATTTGAAAGGATAGTTCCTAAAGGTTTGCAAATAAAACTTTCAATTCACTTCTAAAGAGCTGAAGAGAGCAAGTGAAGCTCTCTATTAAGAGAAAGAATAAATGCCCAAAGGTTTTCAAAGTATCAAATCTTGCATTCTATTAGTAATGTAGAATGTTGTCTAAAAAATAAACTTTCTGCTGAAGACTTCACAAGAGTTTCTCAAGCAGTAAGAAAATCATATTCTACATTACATGGAAAAATAAAAGGTTTCCAAAAGAAAAATCTTGCAAATGTACATGAGCAAATCAAAAGAAATAATGTACCAAGTAGTATACCAGCTTCATCTGTTAAAAATCTCAGTTCTAAACATCTAACAGATGCTGAAATTTATGTTCTCAAAAAAGGATTAAACTTTGCCAACACACCACCTAATATCCCTTTAAGGAAGTCACTCAAAAATTGCCTTTAAAAGAAGCAGCAGAATTATTGTGGAGAATAAAAAGAACACTTGAAAAACAACAAAAATTGAAATCAAACATATTCTATGATGAAAGAAAAGCAATTAAATCTCTCAAATAGATAAAGCTATAATCATTCTCCCAGTTGACAAAGGCAATGCAACAGTTGTGATAGATACAACTGATTATGCCAACAAAATACAAGAACTCCTCATATGAGACCAATACAGAAAAATGGCAAAAGATTCAATACTGAGTACAGAAACAAAGTTACAAGTGTTACTCAGAAAACATCATAGGTATTTCAGTGATTCAGAAAAAAGTAAACTAAATCACATTCCAGTAAAATTCATAATCTTTATGATCTATCTAAAATCCATAAAGATCACATTCCACTAAGACTTATTGTTAGTTCTAGAAATTCACCTTGCCCTAATTTGTCAAAATTTCTTCTCAAAGTTCTTAGTCAAACTAGACCCAGTCCTTTGTCAGGAATTCTAGATACTTTGTAGAATTGATTAAGAACATGACAATTGAAAGAAGTGACCCACTCACAAGTGTTGATATAAAAGTTTGTTCTCAAAATGCCATGTGAAAAAGCATTGTTATTGTAAAAAATGACTAAATAGTGATAATAGCTTACAAACTAGAACAACTCTTCCTATTGAAAGTATAATCAAAATATTAAAATACTGCATTACAACAACATACTTTCAATAGAACACAATTTTTCCAACAAAATGAAGAAATGGCAAAGAGAGCACCATTATCACCCCTGATTAGCAATACTTATATAGAGGAACTTGAAACTATAGCCATAAAGGCTACTCCATATCCACCTAAAGTTTGACTTTACTATGTTAATGATACATTTGTTGCATGACAAAATGGTGATGCACTTCTATAAACTTTCTGGGAATACATCAATGACATATCCTCTTCAATTAAATTCACAATAGAATCAGAACAAGAATAAAAATTGACATTCTTAAATGTTCTTGTAACAAGACTCTTTCATGGCAAATTCAAAACTATTGTTTACAAAAAATCCACACATACAGAAAAATACTTAGCATATATATCCAATCACACCAGAAGCACAAACAGTTATATTATTACTATGGAAAAAAGGAAAAAAAGTTTGTTCAGAAACCAGAGATTTGAAAAAAGAAAATGTCCATATAGAACAAACTCTTATGAAAAATAGTTATCCACCAGCTGTTATTAGCAAAAACCTTAAATAGACAACATAAAGAACCATAAAAAACAATTATCGGTACTATAATATATCCATATATACCAAAAATAGCAGACAAATTAAGAATAATCTGCAATCAGTATACAGCTTTCCAGAGCCATACCACATTATGAGGAATTCTAACATCTGCAAAGCCTACATTTGGAATGCTGAAAAACAAAAAAACTGCATCTATAAAATACCATGTGAATGTGGAAGAATGTATATTGATGAGACCAGTCACCTCAATAAAAAGTGACTTCAAGGGCATAAACTGATGACTAGAAGAGGGAAAACAGATGTGTCTAAGTACCAATGAACATATGTTTATCTAGGAAAATATAAAAATATTGGATAGAGACTACAAAAAAGAAAATTCAAAGAAGCTATAGTGGTGAATAACCCTATAAATCAATCTAGACTGACTATACATAATGTAAGAAAACCATTGATCAATTTTGGCCACAGAAAAGAGTGGAGAAATCAGGAGGAACTTCATAGAAAAATATATGAAATTTTTACTGACTGTTGTCTTTGACAAGATGGCTCAGTTGATTAGAGCATTACCTTAAAATTTAATATCTAAGAATCTAAGGGTCGAGGTTTGACTCCCATGCTAGTACTCATTGCTCAGGCCAGAAACACCTGAAGAAGAAAGAAAAATAATATCTTTCAAAATGTTATGCATATACTAACCTGTGTGCTATTACTGACAGTTGAATGTTCTTTGTAAATTTAAATAAAGTTAAATTTTTCTAAAGACATTTAATACTCAGGATAATGTAAATACAATGTTTCAATTATTTTTCTTATATAATTATTTTCAAGGATGATATTTAATACTAATAAATAAAAACATGTTAATTATACATCACACATAAATAGAATATCAAAATGACATTTATAAGACATCTTACTCACTTCTAATTAAAATAAAAATATCCTATTCACATTACTCTCATTCTATTCCCTTTTAGTTTTACATTTTACTTGTTATAAAATTATTTAATTACAAGTAAAATGCATAAATGGAGGAGGAGAATGAGAAGAAGAAGAAGAAAAAGAAGAAGAGTGGTGGTGGTGGTGGTAGGAGTAGGAGAAGGAGGAGGAGGATGTTTTTGTCTAAATGAGAGTTAATATTTTTTTTATAAATGGTATAAACTTGATATTTGTATGATGTTCTATATATATATAGTCAAATAAAAAATAGTCACAGATCACATGACTCCATACTCTTAAGTTTGTAAGATATAAACAATGAGCATTGCCAATTGCTCAACAAGCTTTGTGATAAATGCTTAGCCAAAGAAAGCATTTAAAATATCTCTGTCAGAACTCCCTCCCCAAACCTCTGACCATGGTTTCATGCTTTGGCACTTCTCAGAGAGGCACTAAGGTAGCTTCAGACACTAGATCTAAAAATACCAAACCAACGCCAGCATTTATCTAAAAGATATCTATTGAGTGGAAAATCTGAAATTTTCAGACACCTACATGTCTTCAAACCCAGCTATCCCAACTCAAATAGCTATATGGGGCTGAGAGATCTTCAGCCAAACCATATATTAGTAGTCTTAGCAATATAACATCGCATAAGGCTTAAAGCAGAGACTACAAATAGTCAAATAAAAAATAGTCACAGATCACATGATCTCATTCTCTTAAGCTTGTAAGATATAAAGAATGAGCATTTCTAATTGCTCAACAAGCTTTGTGATAAATACTTAGCCACAGAAAGCATTTAAAATACCTCTCATGCTCATTTCTCATATTTATTCATATTATTTGTACATTTAGATTAGTTCATTAATTGGGTTGATGATCATGAGTGTCACCAGGGTCACCCATACACCATTACATCATATTGCAATGATCTAAAATACATGGCCCATAAGAAATTATAGATAATAAAGCCTTATATTATCTTGCATTATCAACATTTTCTCCATTCGCAAATTTCTCTTTATAACCAATTGCAGTTCAGGGCTGTTTTCATCTTAATATATCTAAAATACAGAATGGTTGATAATAATTCATAAAAACTAATGTAATTTAAAATGCCACATATAGTATTTAATTATTTCACATTAATATATTTTATGAACAATGACAACATTTAGAAAGATACGTTTTTGCAAAAGTGATAATAAAATGATTACATAAAAACATGCAATCAATCTTTTGTCAATGCCTTATTTACATAAGGATTGCAAGTTATGCATTAGTACTCTTGAGGAGTGGTCGGGGGCTCAATCTTTTGCCAAAAGATAAAAAAAATACATCATTAATTTTTTCATTTGTAATGATAAAAATCAGGGGTATATTTAGGCCAATATAATGTGTAAACACAATTTTAAAATTTAAGAACACATTGATGGAAATGCCAATTAAGTTAACCTATGAATTCTTGATTTTATTATCTAGGTCCAATTACTTAGGCATGTTAACACATGACGATTGGGTCCATGACTATATAAAATTTATACATGGCTTACTTATTGTTTAGAGAAAATCTTGGAGGCATTAAAAATCAGCTACAAAGCAGTATACAATTTCAAATCATTGTCTACATAGGAATTTTAGGAGTAACTTATATAAAGTAGTGCTAATAAATAAAATCAATAAAAACCAACAGAAAATACTTAAGCTATGGCTTTGCACAGAAAACCGAAATAGTTCTATATAATAACTCAAATGCAGAACATTCATGTTTATAAATAGAAAAAAATCAAATAAATTACATAATTGGAAATCTAACTATAGAAAAAAAATCTGATATATTCCCTTGAAAAATATATTTTCTGGAGGTATTTGTAGAGTTATATATGGTAGTTTCAATTCAATTAGCGGTGCTTGTCTTATAGATAAAGACGCCGTTGGATGGCGCCGTTTTCACGCTAAAACTATAAAATATGACCATTCCCAGGCTGTTGATTATAATAATTTAGCTGTGCTTTTTTGTAATGCGAAAATAAAAATAAACCAAAATTAGCTTTTTTTCTCTTGATAAATTATGTCTGAAGAGTATCACAACACTCTAAAAAATACTCACATAAGATTTTGTATTATTTTTTCACAATATATTTAAATATTTATTAGGAGCAACATTGAATTTAAGTAAAGAGTTATGATAAATATATATATCTTAGCACATTTAATTTTGACAATTCTAATTTTATAGATAAACCACTGTCTTCAATAATATTATACATTTAATTATATTCTTTTTTCTAGTGCTTTTACTTATTATATTGTTTCATTTATTCAATCTATACAGTTATCTTTAATCAGATGTCTTATATAAATGTATTAAAATGATGAGCAATAGTATATTTAATAAACACAAAAGTGATGAGAAAAAACATGGAACAATAAAATATAAATAAACTCAAAAAGAATACCATATCTGAATTTGAAGCAGAAATGAAAAAATCATGCAATCATTACTAGTGATGATTTTATGGTCCTTTCTAATCTACAGCATTCACTACTTTCAATTAACAACAAAGAATTTGACTAACCAGAAGAATTGCCTAATATTAAATGAGATATAAAAATTGTCCAATCTATAGCTTTGCTTTTCCGGATCAGTCTGGAAAATTCTCTTATATTATTCCTTCACTTCTCACATAGTTTCTTTCTAGAGCTTTTAGAATATCTTCTGGGTCAGAACTTTAAATATCCACTTACTATCCAGATCAACTCAATTTTAATCTTTTAATTATTTCAATGATATCAGTCTTCACATGTTTTTTTCTCTTTTGATTCATTCTTGTCACTGTAAATACATCTTATTTTTGTTATTCTATTAACTATTACAGGCTCAGAGCCATAAGTAATGATAATCCATATTTACTAAAAATCTTTTTCAGTATTAACACATAAACATATTGAGTTATTTCTATTAAATACTTCATCTAAGTTTAAATCTATAATTAATTTCACTCATTATATTTCCATCGACATTAATAATCTGTCAAAGATCTTTACAATTATTAACTTTTTTAATTCATTACCATCACTATTCATTTTCGCCTTTCATCAATCGGTCATTATTTTAATTTTTTTTAGCATTTATTTTTAATCCTATTTTCCTGCTTTCATTTAACAACTTTGTAACATTTTTCTGAAGCCTTGAATCATTATTTGTAAAGCTATAACTTTTATTGACAGCATTTTTATATTTTAAATAATCTACATTTATTTTATATTTCCCTATAACAGTTGTAAAAGTATGACAGAGATAAAATCATTTTGCTGTATATATTATAATTAGTAATCTTTTTAGTGTCATCATATAGCCTATGCATTGCTATTGAATTTTGAAAATATTTTTCAGAATTTGACAGCATTCCGAGTTTACATCTTAATATTCAAAAACTTTGATCATTACCAAAATGTTTATAGAATGAAATGATTTTTCATGAGCTACAAATCCAAAACAAATTCTCAGTAATCATGTGACAATTTTGCTAAAACCATAGTTTGTTTTGGTTAAAATCCAAAATGCTTAATAGGCAAATTAAATTAATTTTAATAAAGATTTAATAATGTCTTTCTTTTCATCTTTCTTAAATATTAATATTTCCAATCATCTGGTATATTTTTATCATTTATTATTTAGTATATAACTTTGTCTACAATTTTTCTATTATTTCACCTGTTTCTTTTAAAATAATTATAATTCCATCAATTGTTAAAGTTTGCATTTTTCACTCAATTGCATGATTCAATTCTTGGAATTTCAAATATGTTATCTCAATCAGAGGTTGTGATTTGATTTTTGTCCTTTATAGAATTGTTTACAACACTTCATAGAATTGTCCCTCTTTTTATCAATGTCAACATTTTTTATTATTGTGGAAGCTACCATACTTTCAATATCAAGATGTTATTTTATACTTTTGAGACTTAATTTCTCTATAATTTTTCTTGACACTTCACAATTATATTTTCTTATATTTTCATTGTCTTTTTCATACCATTTTATATAATTCCTTCCGTTCTACTAAATAATCATTTAAAAATATTTCCATATTCCTTTTTTCATTTGTGCATTGTAATTCATATATTGTTTTACATCAGTTGAAAATTTATGGTGAATTATTTCTATATTGCAGTATTTTAAAGTGCATCAGTTTTTTTTTTTTTATTGATCTTATTTAAATCAGCATTATCTAGGATGCCTATTAATACTTTAAAATTATTTAGTAGTTTTTATCTCTTTAGCTTTGCATTACACCTACTAATTGATGATTTTTTATTGGTGATGAATCTGGGTTAGTTAAAATACATATTTTCTATTAATCAAAATATATAGTCTAATTTTGTTATACTTTTATTTGGATTTATCCATGTCTATTTCTGCTTAACATTTTTCTGAAAATTTCATAAAAGTATGTTCTTTTTTATTTCATTTCCATAATCAAATTTATTCTCATTTTTATCTTTCATTTATATTACACTATGACAATGTTAAAGCATTGCTTGATTTGATTAAAAGTTATTTTATATATTTTTACAAAAAATCTCTAGTTCTATATCACAACTTGTTTAAGCATAAACCTGAATTACCTGCATTTGGTATCATTTATTAAATTAAATAACTAATTTTGTTACTCTATTTGATATATCATCACTTTACATAATACTGTTCTTCTGTTTTTTTTGTTTATAATGGTACATAAATATTGAAAGCATTCATTTGAGTCTTCATAATAAAGTACATGGCCACTTTTCAATTCAATTATCACATTATTATTTCTTTTCAGTTGCAAAGATCAATAATATTCCATTTAGTATTAGGCAATTCTTCTTCAAGAAATTCTGTTCATATGAAAGTGATCTAGTTGCAGGTAGATAAAAAAAACATCACCATAAATGGCAGCTTATATCCATAACCAGGACATTCTTAGCATTCTGTTTTTAGTTGTTAATTGTTGCATTAGCTGAAGATGTTAAACCACTAGAAAATCAAGGCCATAATTTATTCTTGACTATCATAATTGTAATTACAAAAAAAGAATCAGCATTGACTCAAACAATATCTCAGATATATAAAAAGGAAAACCATGGTACAAAAGCACAAAAAAGGTACAAAACCAAAGGCGTAAAAGCAAGAATATTCAAAAAGCTAGCTGATGTGTGCTAAACAACCCATCCACATTTGTTTACTAAGAGATTAATACCACAGTATGTGAACAAGATACATTACAAATTTGCTCTCCCTGGTGTCTTAAACTCTCAGACAAAAATCAGTGTTGTTTTTTAGCTAATAGTTAACTTCTTTTTGCAGCCAACCAAAAATGATTATATCTTAAGACAACATTTTATATTACAAAAAGCCAATGTTTAACAATTCACTGTTTATCTATTAGATGTTATCTAAAAAAAGGCTAAATTAAATTATAAAATAATTCAACTTAAATGTGAATCTTCTCTTTTTTATTATGGTTCAGTTGCTGATTTCTGTGTCTTCAATAAACCCTATTATAAAAATGTCCTTTTGAACTTGCTTCACTAATATTAATCCTCACTGCTCCTAAAAGTAAATGATCATATGATTTAATATTTCTCAACATTATTATACTATTTATCTCAACACATTGTATTTTGCAAATTAATTCAATCTTTTTTTTTTTTGTATTCTTTTATAGATTACTTTATGAAGCAATCTCTTTCTTCCTTCAAAAATAATTTTGAAACATATTTATTTGAAAGTTAGTGATGATATTATTTTTGTAATTATATGGTGGATTCTTTCCATCATATAATAATAATTGTTACATGTCTTTAAAAAAAATTTATACTTTATTTAAACATTTGTGTGCTATTACTAACACTTGACTGTATTTCCTTAATTCCTTATCACTAATTATTCCTAAAAAATAACACAATGATTTAACATGTTTATTCAAACTTCTTTTTGCATGGTCATCATATACAGATACAAACTTCTCTTCTTCAAAAATAACTTTAGAATAAATTTTTATTTTGTCTATGAATGCTGATTTATTTTTTAAGTATTCACTTTTTTACTCACTCGTCCCTTATTTTTATTTCTTAGCACTAATTACGCCTTGAAAAAAAAAATTCGTTTATAATTTTCTTTTAATGGTTAAAAAAAAAAAAAAGAAATTTTAAGATTTGCAATATATCCATATTTCTTTAAACAATTTTTGAAAATATTCCTTAACACAAACATAACAATTTTGATTTTCATTACAAAAATATTCAAAATCACATGAATATCTGATATTACCTCAACAGTTCCTTCTATTACTAAGGAATGTGAAAAATCTACATATTCTCCATCTCCAGAAAACATGCCTAGAGCTTCAAATCTGTGTGGAGGAACCTAATAATTAAAAAAAGTTATAACATTTAAAATATTTTTATTTGCATATGTGAGTGAATATATATAGGTAATTATGTTTTGATTGCCATTCAACAGAGATTAAATATAAAATTTAGAAAGATTTATGGTAACAAGTATACTTTCAATGCTTTTGCATCATATTCAGCAGACTAACCATGAATATGATGAGACAGTGTCAAAAGTATATTTGGTACACTAAATCTTTTTACATTTAAACTCTGCTTTAGTATTTTTTACATGGATATATATATGTAAAACGAATAAAATGTCTAATAATTAAAAACTATTGTAATAACAATAAAAATAATAAATGTAATGGTCATTAACTATTATATACAATCCTTCAATCCGTAGAAGTTATTTAATTAATTCTTTAACCAACCTCAACTGCCATTAAATTCAAAAAATAAAACAGAAGCAAATGTCATCAATTCAAATCCCATGAATTTCAAATTTTAATGATAGCAGCTTGTCTATTAATTATATTCATTTTATTTTTATTTATTAAAATTGCCTCCTTAATTTTTATTTTATTATGTTTTTAGGTATGATTCTATTCATAGAGTGAATTCCATAAAAATAATTGAATATGCATTAAAAAGTAAAACTATTGGCAGTGAGGTTTAAATTTATTCACTCATTTGAATGCTTACTTGGCATATTAAAATAAATCAAAATAACAAAATAAGAGAATAAAAGCCAATCTACATTGCTGCACCAAAATTTAAAAACTTAATACAGTATTAGAATACATTGTATAGATATTATTGAGTATTATACAAAATGGGTTTTAAAAATTAAATATAATAAGAAAAGGATTACAGTATAATTTAAAACAAAAGTTAGCTTAATTAAGAGTTTACTCATTGATGGTAATGTAGACATTTTACCTTGGCCAACTTTTTGAGACAATGCAAGTAATTGGCAGATCATGGTCAGAGACTGGTTTGAATGGAAACAGGCATCAGTGGAGATTTAAAGTGCACTTAGAGGCAAGCATCTTCTTTGAACAGTACAGATATTCAGCCCAGATGTTTCATGCTTTGGCATAGTATATGAGAGATGGAGATTCCCAGAGGTATAGGGAAGCAAATAGTCTTTTCCTTTTACCCCAACATTACTTATTTCACCAATTTAACAGACATGAAACATGATAGCACTCTGAGATAAGACTTAGAACAAGTATCTAAGATGGCCAAAAATTTAGCTATTTTACTTAATTATAATATTTAAAGAATGCTGCCTTGAGGCAAGATATTTTATCCATTTCACTCATCTCTAGAAACAGGACATGATCTTTTGTTTCAATTACATTTTTGTTTAGATGTTAATTTGATCAAATTCTTGCCAACCATTGTTTCAAACTCGGCATACTTGGTTGAGATTCTAAATTGACCTACATCTTCATATATGGTATGGAAAGACCGATCAATAACCAAGTGAACTTTTAACTAAATAGACCTATATTTCCATATATTATATGGAAAGACCGATCAATTAGCAAAGTAAAATTTAATTAAATAATCTTTGTTATTTATACCATTTTATAAATTTTTTAAAATGATACAATGACTCGTCAAGAGTACAAGAATTAATGCTTACATTATGTGACTTTTAAATGTCGATTTTATTTTATATAAATTATTAGTAATTTTTTTTATTTACAATATATATAAAAATATTTATTTATCCTACACACACACACATAGATATATAATGCTTACATTATGTGACTTTTAAATGTCGATTTTATTTTATATAAATTATTAGTAAATTTTTTTATTTACAATATATATAAAATTATTTATTTATCCTACACACACACACACATATATATATATATATGCACACACACATACACGAAATAAATGGGCATAAAGAAAATTAAAATTTTCTTGATATTTAAAAAAAAACAAAATCAATTTTTATAATTAATTTACCATAAATATTTAAAATTTACTAGAGATCCATTTAGATTCGCGTATATATATCTCTATGCTATCACCTATCGTTAGTTACTGGTGAAGCACAAATATGTAGAACCTTATTTACATCTTCAAATAAACAACATTGTAATGCATATTTTCCCTCTCCTACAGTTATCAAAATATTTCTTTACAAATTACAAGGGAATAAAAACTGTGTTTATTTTTATCATAATAAAGAGCCATGAGATTGGAATAAAAGAGCCATATTTGACTCATGATTCACTAGCTACAGTTTTCTGATCTCTATTCTAGCTCATCATATTGAGAACTTCCATTGTATAAATCTCATCTTCATCATTTGCTTTGCTTAGAAAAATTCTTCGTTATCTCAATGTAAATTCATAGCATTGAGAAGTGCTTTTACATTCCTCTAGTCTTGAGGCAAACATCCTGAAAATGCAATGTATTTGAAAAAAAAAACAGCGGCTGCATCTAAATGTTGCTAGGTTAATTATTCTCAAAGTGAATGATTCTTCTACTCTTCATATTTTTTCTGCTGCTTAGCATTAGCCCTTTTCTTTTTTTTACCTTCTATTCATACCACACCATCTAATACAGATATGCCTTTCCATCATTACTCTCCTTCTTAGTCTTAATTCATGTAGTTGTTTGTACTTATATAAATTAAATTTTTATTCAACAAATGTTTTTACCAAAAAAATAATTATATTGTGTTTAATGTGAATTAATACATAAACACAAATGCATAGTTTTATAATATACTTTTTATTATAACATGAAAACACATACACATTTGCATATTTAAGATATTTGCAATGATTATACTCCACCTGTTATAGATCCTAGTTCTAGGGTGAACTATGAAATAAGGGCTATAGTGCCCTTATTCCTATTACTTCCAGCTGTAGTGATAACTTACCTCATGAATAAGTCTGGTGGCATTTTTGGCTGTACTTGAAAGCTTGTCTTGTGCCAGTATTTGGTTCTAGCAGCTTCTAATTCTGAATGTGGACTTGCCCTCATTGTGTCAATCATTTTGTTTGCCAGCTATTATCTGGAAAATATATTGTATCTTTCAGATTGTGACAGTAGTTCTCAGGCCCTACCTTGAAAAGACTTGACTATTTATTACCAGATCCCCATTACTAATGGAAACTTTCAGATTCAGTGAATATCATCATCTATTGGTTCATTATTGGCATTATCTATGTATTATCTATTTATATATTGTTTTGTGGCAATGAATACACAATCTGATCTCAATAAGATGAGATCTGGACTAACCCATTATTTAAAGACAAAGTGAGATATGACAGTTAGTTATACATTAAATAATGCATAATGTTAGATGAAAACCATATAGTAATAGAAAACAACCAACTGCTACAGTTTCATTCTTTAGCAGTTGGTTGAAATATTCATTTCATCTAGGTTATGTATTCTTTAAATTATTCTTCTATAGTTATGTTGGGAAATTTTTCAAAGCATTTATTAATCATGCTTTCTATTTAAAAAAATGTTAATTATTTGTTTAATAGCTATTAAGGTCTTAGCTTATTTAAATTTGTGTTCGTTTTAAGAACTGTTTTGAAATCAATTATACTTAATTAACAATTTTCCTCCTATTAGATAAGAGAATTTTCTTTTATCTAAGATGCATTGCTCAGACTTGAATTTTTAAACGCAAGTAGCCAGTAAAACAATTTTGATGTCTATTGAATATTTTGCCAAAGGTATGGGTCTCTCAGGAATAATTATTCATTATCAATCATTAATATTATTATAATCTAATAAAAGAGAGAGAAAAATTAGAATCTCTCATGCTTTTTATATAATAAAATAATAGAGAATTACATCGTCCATTCTATTCTAGCCAAACTGAATGAGTGTGGGCTTAGTTCTATTGTGAAGTTTCAGAGAAGCTGCCATGATGTATTGTAAAACCATTCTATTGCTCATTATGTCCAGTTATAGGTGAACTATATGCCACTTAAATTAAAATATGTTATAAATTTTGGGAAAGATAGCAGCCATAATCCCACAAGAAATGCTAGCCAATAAGAAAAATACCTTCATATGCTGCATGAGAAATAAATAGTGAATACTAAAATAAACTTAAAGACCCAAAATCAACAGAAGCATGCCTTAAAGAATCAGCAAAAATAATTTAAAAGGTTTGCTGAACACTGGAAAACATAGCTATGTTTATACCTATTGTTTCACATGAAATCTGCGGATACCTGAATTCATAAAAAGAACTGTGGAAGGTGAAAGAGAATTTGTGTAAATTTTATTTATTTTCTCTTATGATTTTGTTTTACTAACATTAAGACATTTAATCCCCATATGTGTATTTAATTTGTATGGAAATTTTGATATAATGTATTATGGTTTATTTTGTGTAGATATATGTTTTAGAGTGCAGATTGGTGATGGAATGCCAATATAATTTATGGTTAATTAGACTCAAACATTCAGACATCAAAACATAAAAGGAAAGGGTAGTTGTGTACTTTGTCCAATGTGACTGCTTGATGGCATTGTTTCTCTGCAAAAGCACAGAAATATGCTGTTTACACAGCCCAAGTTACAGCCTTTAGAACAGTTCTCTTCATAATAGCCATTAGCAGGCTTTGCATCACTATGAAAATAGTGCACACTTCACAGACTGCCACTGTTTGATGTGAGGGTGTATGGAATTCAACTGGCCATGAGTGTTTTAATGTGCATTCAAAGTAACAATATTACAACTTACCTGATGTACTATTACATACTAATAATTGTAAGGCCATATATACATTTCCCTACACACCTTGAAAGTTGAAAACAATTGCAAAAGGATAGATCCCGGAACCATTTCACATAAGTCATGCAAAAAGATATGTTTGTGGGTAAACAGCTATGAGAGTAATAAAATGGCTGTTCATAGGTTGTTTTGGAAATCATAATCTTGATTTGCTCAGACTAGCACATGTATTGGCTGATCTTTTGGATTGGAAAAACCATCGTTCTCCCTTGCACATTCCAGTGCTATATGCTGAAAGCATTGTTTGCTCAGACTAGTGCTTGTATTGGCTGATTCTTTGGATTGGAAAAACCATCGGACCCTCCACACACACACACACATTCCAGCATTATATTCTGAAAGCTTGGTTGATTCAGACAAGTGCATGTATTGGGTGATCCTTTGGATCAGCAAAACCAATGGACCCCCTCCTTACACATGCCAGTGTTACACACTAAAATGTATAATGTAATTAAAAATTATAATTTAGAAAATAATGTTGGTTCGTAAATTCTTTTTAAATACTTTGAAAAATTGTCACAGAAAGCAAAAAAATTGTCAGCCCAGTAATGTTACATTTCATTTTTTTTGCAAGCAACAATACCATCAAGTGGCCACATGAGCCCAAGTATACATCAACTTAGAGGTCTCTTGTATTTTATAATTTTACTTAATTATTGTAAAAGAAGTGTATAAATAATGATCATTCCCACTAGCCTGAAATGTATTATGTGTCAGAATAACAATTTAAACTTTAGTGTAAATAATGATGATATTAGTGATATCTGAATTGAGTAAAGGATGCTGATATTAGTGGTATCTGAATTGAGTAAAGGCTACATAGACAGATTGAATAAAATAAGAAAGCTTGTCTTCATCATTATAAAAGTCTATAGTTTTAATCAAAATATATTTACAGGTATAGAATAGTCAAAGATGTTGGAGGACATTTGTATGTCAGATAAGCCAAATATTAAATTTTCATTAAGTGCTCTCTTGAACGTAGTGCTATTATTTCAAGTTATTTAATATATGTGTAGATCAGAGTGGTAACAATGCATTACCAATTCCATTATAGATACTCTAAACATTATTTAGGCAAATGTCTCATTCCTACCATACATCATATATTATTATATAATGAGTATGGTAATAGCTTTTAATAAGCTTTTTAGAACATCCCTATTCTTAGGCCAGTTTTTAGCTCTGGTTTTCATCAATGGGGTGCTAGGATATTCAAGAATTAGATTTTAAATACTAGGTCAAGACCAGCACTTTATTTAATGTTTAATTAGTAATTAGAAATCTGAAGTTTTCAGATAATCATGTCTTCAAATCCAGATATCTAATTAAATAGCCATATGGTACTGAACTAAGTTCAGTTACACCATATATTAATAGCTTTAGCAATATAAAATCACCAAAGTCTTAAGAGAAATAACAATAATTGCATAACAGACTTGACAGATTAATTTGAAAATAAAATATAATAAAAATACAAATTTGACAATTGAAAGAAATTATTATTTTCAACTTGAAATTTTGATGATAAAAAATCACATGATCTTTCAAACAACTGATCATATAATGCCAACTACATTCCTTAGACTTTGTAAAAACAATCACATCATATTCTTTCAATATTAGATTTTGATAGATTTTTGACTTAATTAATAAAAAAATTAAGCAAATCACAAGTTTTCTTACCTAAATAATTATCAAATCAATTGTAATACTTATATTTGAGCAATAATACCCAATTGATAACAATCTCTTATAATTAATGAGATAAAATTAACTTTTGTGTATATTTCTATCTCAAACAATCTTTTGCATGCTTTATATAAGCTTATTAAAAATTAGAATGAATATTTAAAACCCCATTGTTAAGCAAGAATATTATATGCAGAATAAGCATTTATAATGGTTGTCTATAGGAAAAAAAATTGGCTGGTTACTCCAGTTAAAATATTACACTATAAGTTGGTAATATTACATTAAAAAAATAACTTTTTTTGTAGAAACTAGATGAAAATGTAAATACTATAAACAAAATAATACTAATCAAACTGTCTGCTCTCAGATAACTAAATATTTCATCATACACATAAAGATTGAACATGTCAAATTTTTATCTACTATTTTATTGCAAAAAAATTGCATTATGTATCTAGTAAAAATTTAAATAATTTATTTATTCATATATAAATTAGTCATATTTCTATTATTTAGAAAAACTTTCAATTTACTATGTATTATATAACATTGATTATTTTAAAACTAATATGTTAAATAAAGTTGTTTATTCATTTATAAATATTAGTTATTCATTAATAAATAATAAGGAAATCAAGTCATACATCACGTGCCTTAATTTAATAAACTTATATTTACAAATGTAAATATAAGAAGCATTCTAATATCTGAAAACTAGCTTTTTTTTAATAAATGCCACAAAAGAAAGCATTTAAAATCTCTATCTAGAATTATCCCTAACCCCAAACCAGTTATGAGCTGATATTTCTCATCAGTAAGGTGCTAGGACATTCAAACACTAGATATAAAATACAAACTCAAGCCCAGCATTTATCAAATACTTAACTATTAAGTAGAATATCTGAATTTTTCAGGTATCTATATGTCTTCAAATCCAGCTGTCTAACTTAAATGGCTATATGGGACTGAACAAAATTCAGATCCACCATATATTAATAGCCTTAGTAATATAACATCACCAAAGCCTCAAAAGGAAAACTATAATAGTTAGGAAAACGAGTCATACATTACATCACTTAATTTACTAAGCTTGTATTTACAAATGTAAATATAATGAGCATGCTAATAGTTCTAAACAAGCTTTTCCCCCTTTGTTTTTCTAATAAATGCCACAAGAGAAAGCATTTATAATCTCTATCTAGATTTATCCCCATCTCTAAATCAGCTTTGAGTTGATGGCTCTCATCAGTGAGACACTAGGACATTCAGACACTAGATCTAAAATACAAACTCACATCCAGCATTTATCAAATACTTAACTATTAAGTAGAAAATATCAAATCTTGTGGCATTTATCATTAAAAAATTTTGTTTAGACCTTGCAGGCTCATTATATTTACATTTGTAAATACAAGCTTATTAAATTAAGTCATGTGATGTATGACTTGATTTCCTTACTATTATAGTTTTCCTTTTGAGGCTTTGGTGATGTTATATTGCTAAGGCTATTAATATATGGTGGATCTGAATTTTGTTCAGTTCCATATAGCCATTTAAGTTAGACAGCTGGATTTGAAGACATATAGATGTCTGAAAATTTCAGATATTCTACATAATAGTCAAGTATTTGGAAAATTCTGGACTTGAGTTTGTATTTTATATCTAGTGTTTGAATGTTCTAGCACCTCACTGATGAGAGTCATCAGTTTGAAACCAGTTTAGGGATAGGAATAATTGTAGATAGAGATTTTAAATGCTTTCTCTAGTGGCATTTAACAAAAAAAAGCTTGTTTAGAGCTATTAGCATGCTCATTATATTTTCAATAATAAATAAATAATTTAATTATTTACTTGTGAGGAAATCAGAACTAAAATTATTGAACTTCCTCTTAATCTATTTTCACAAAGAATTTTAATTCCCAGATGCCATCTATAATGACTGAAAGAAGATTATGATATACATAATTTGGTTTCTATATAAAACAAAATTTTCTGAGATATAAAAATATAAGATAAATTGGCAGATTTTTTTAAGAAATTTTTTTTTGAAAAAAATAAACTATTATCATTAATTTGAATAATAAATATATGTTACATATAAAGTTTATAATTCAGAAGAGTCTTTGCAAGACAAGTTTGTCAAAGTACCATTTAGCAGTTCACATTTAAATTAAAAAATAATACAACAATCTAAAAAGATTTTGGCTAGATATTCAATTTAATAGCATAAGAAATTCAAATATTCTTAGATTATATATCATGAAAGTGAATGGCTAAAAGATTATTATTAGAGAAGAATGACCCAGATCACTAACTAGAATAATAACTCCCTCAACATATTTAGCTTGAAAGATAGATTGATTGTATGCTTTAATAATAAATAAATAAATAAATACTTCTTTCTTTATACACTTTTTACAATCAAAAATTTATTCTCATATTGATAAAACCTTCTCACAATTTCAACTGACCAGTAATTTTCTTCACAGCTATAAAATATAAATATATATGAACAAATAACATAAAATTATACATACATAAATATAAACTTAAGCATAATAAATTTTGCAACTTGATGTCTAACCATTAATATATATAAATGTGCATTATATAAATACATACATACACTTAATTTAAACATAAATGTAGTAGTATAATATATTCTACAAAGTATGTACTAAGTCTATGTATATATCTTTAGGATATATATTAAAGTATGAATTAATGAACAGACATCAAGTTTAAGAGTTTATCATGTAATATATTGTACAAATTATATGTTAAGTTTATATATATATATATATATATATATATATATATATATATATATATATATATATATAAATATATATATATATATATAGAGAGAGAGAGAGAGAGAGAGAGAGAGAGAGGGAGGGAGGGAGAGAGAGATAGGCATCATGTTGTAAAATTTAATATACATAGTTTAAATTTAATTATGTATAGTTTAGATAACATATGCCACATATATTGTGTTCATATATATTTATATGATATTGCTCTGAAGAAGATTATAAAAAGATTTTATCAAAGTAATACTTTTTTGCATTTTAAAAAGTATATAAAGAAATATGTGTTTAATTGTTAAATAAGAATAAATCATTGCATAAAGAAGAATTAAAATATTTCACAAAGAAGACTGTGCTTTAATTAACCAATACATTCTTTCTCAAACAAATCAAACAGTTAATAATAACAAATATGAAGTAATAATTTATTGCTATCAGTATTTTATTGAGAAACCATCAAACTCTTTCTTGTTTCAATTTATAGACTAGATTGACATAGATAAGAAATAATATATTCGATGTACTCATTTATATCAAATTCTAAAGTGTTTTCTCTCTATAATAAAATGCATATATATATATATATTAAAGAGTTTAACAACAAAAAGTAGAAAACCTTAAAAATTTTAAGCTGTTTCAAACCGTCAAAACACTTTTTTAAGTGTGGTTGAACTGCTTCAGGGTTTTTTGATTGACCAAGAATCTCCAAAAGATCATCATTTGATAGAAAATAAAATCGTGGAAATATTTGACGCTTAGTTTCCAAATACATGTCCAATGATTTCTGAATTTCATCCAAAGAATCACTCATTGAAGACAACTGACCAAACAATCCTACAGTAGTAAACAAATAAAAGAAATGTTAAATTATAAGCATATAGAAATTTTTGGTAATATTTTAAAAAGCAACAACAAAAAACTAAAAATTAAGCAAATCCAAATATTAAAAACATAAATCAACAAAATTTAAAAACAGCCCAGTAACGTTATATCTATTTATTTTTCACTAGCAACAGCGAGCGCCATCGAGCGGTATGGTTAATTAGACGATGTATTACCAAATTTTTTATTAAAAAAATTACACATAACACTACATATAAATATAAATATATATTAAACAGTTGAAAATACTAACAAACCAAAAAATTAATTAAAATTATAATTATTAATGTTGTTGTTACCATAATGGTAGAATGGTGGACTTAAAAAAGTTAAAATCTAAAATCACAATTAAGATCTGTTATTTCCAGTGCTTGAATGTCGTTTGACGTTCCAGCAACAAACCATTTAATTATTTATTTTACCCTTCAATAAATGATATAAAAAGATAGGGTGGAAAGTTTTAGGGAAAAATCAGTTAATTTTATAAAAATGAAACTACAGAAAAATCAGTAGTAAAAATGCATTAAATAAAATTTAAAAAACCAAATGAAAAGATCTTGACTTTCATTCTGCACTTTTCAGAAAGTCTTTTTTTATTATTACGAGATACTACTATTTTTCCTTGAGAATGTTGGACAAAGCTCAGAACAAATCATTGGTTAAAATTAATCTTTTAATGTGTAAAAAAATCCCATCAAAAATAAATATCTATTTAAATTAAATTGTAATAAGCTTACAAAAAAAAAAAAAGACAACTTCCAAGTGTAATGATCTACTTTCTAATTTAGATTAAAAATCAAAAGAAAAAATTGGCATATTATAATAAAATCACCCTTAAAGATTATAGTCAGTGATATTTAATAAATTTGTAATAAAAATTTTGAATGAAAGAGAGTTGATTATGTAAATATGATTCATAAAGAGAGCTTAATTTACGAGAGATGCAGAATTGAATAGAGCAGAGGGCAGACTGAAAAAAAGAATTAAATGCTATGGTAGCTGAAATAATAGCAAATATGAAAAAAATATGTATAGTTTAGCTTAAAAGAAACTTTTAATAAAATTATAGTTAATAATTAATGTCCAGATGAATAGAAAAATTTGAAAATTAGATTTAGGTTGTTAATTAGATTTAGTTCAATAGTGATAATTTTCATTATTTTCAAATGATTTATGTACATCTTAATACATAAAATTAGAATTTTGATGGGAAGAAAGTAAAATTTTGAGAAAAATTGAAATGACTTTCATAAAGGAAGAAGGAAAGGAAATAGTTTATATATTGTATCACAGTTGATTGAAATGTCTTATAAGAAAAACTATTATTTGTTGCATTTTTAAATATTCAAAAGGCTTGTAATGGAGTGAATAGATATAATAGCAGAGAAACTTTGAAAATAAAATAACAGATTTAAGATGGCCAGAACCAGAAACAGGTCTGAGGATAGGGATATTTTGAAAAGCTTGTAAAGAGCTATTGGCAAGCTCATTATATAACAGTTGTAATACAAGCTTATAAAATTAGGTCATGTGATATATGACTTGATTTCCTTTCAATTATTGTTTTTACTCTTAAGGCTTGGGTGATTTTATATTGCTAAAGCTATTAATATATGGTATATCTGAACTTGGTTCAGTCCCATATGGTTATTTAAGTTATATATCTGAATTTGAAGACATATGGATGTCTGAAAATTTCAGATTTTCTACTTAATAGCTAAACATTAGATAAGTTGCTGGGCTTGATCTAATATTTTAAATCTAATGCTGGAATATCCTAATGCCTCACTGATGGTGGCCAGATCTAGAAACCAGTCTGAGAATAGGGATATTCTGAAAAAGATTGTTGAGCTATTGGTAAGCTCATTGTATAACATTTGTAATAGCTTATAAAATTAGGTCATGTGATATATGACTTAATTTCTTTGCAATTATTGTTTTTGCTTTTAAAGCTTTGGTGATTTTATATTGCTAAAGCTATTAATATATGGTGTATCTGAACTTGGTTCAGTCCCATATGACTATTTAAGACAGATAACTGGATTTGAAGACATATGGATGTCTGAAAATTTCAGATTTTTCTACTTAATAATTAAACATTAGATAGAGTGCTGGGCTTGACTTAGTATTTTAAATTTAATGCTGAAATATCCTAGTGCATCACAAATGATGACCAGAATTAGAAACTGCTTTGAGGATAGGGATATTTAGAAAAGCTTGTCAAGAGCTATTGGCAAGCTCATTATATATAAATAAAATGGACATTAAAGCTGATCTTTATCCTTACTGTCATCCAAAAAGTTCTACAGAGAACTATCTAGATGTCCTCACATATGTATCCACATATATATAGCAAAAATACTGTTGTATTTAAGCTAACTTTAGGTTCACTAAGATCCTATAAGACCGTGAACAAAAAACATACTGCTTAATTCAATCTACCATTAAACAATTATAATAGGATAACCTACAAAAACTCTCAATGCACAACCCTACAATTCACAGAACAGATAGCCATAACAATAAAGATATCAGAAATTATTTTTTAAAACATTCATTTAATAAAGTTAACAAATAAAGAAAAGAATAAAACATTTAATAAATGGTAATATAACAAAACCCAAATTTAATAAACATAATCAAATCTACCCATGCAATTCACAAATAATTTCAAATAATACATATAATTTTTATTCACTTCTAATTCTTATTAATATTTAATTTAGATAAGATTTTCCTTTATAATAATCACAATTCTATAGAAAAACTCATTTCACAAGAAAGAAAAAAAAGTAAATTTAACTTGAATCTTTTTCTTTTGAAAATGAAGATGTCCAATACCACTTTATTCAAACGTAAAAAAATCTTTTTACCAAAATTACTTAAAAAAAAGAAGAAATTATTCAATTATTAAATTCCCTACAAAGTATCATCTAAAAATGTAGATGTGTACAATACAATATTTTATCTAGCTATGGATTTTCTCTTTCTTTTCTTTTTAATTCTTCTTTCATAATTGCATAGTCAAGTATATCTTCTTATAAATCTTGAATAATAGTTTAGTCAATCACTTTGATATGGTTTTTGTATATACAGCTTTCTAAATAATTATTTAACCCACTTAACATTTGCTTCTTTTTCTTTTTTTAGCTTTATGTTTCCAGTTTAACAATTATTTTTATTTCAAGTTAACACAGATTGAAATAGCTTAGAATATGAATGGAATAATACATACAGCTAGTTGAATTTTTCTCTCAGGGCATTTGCCTTCTCCTATATTCCTTTTAATGAAATTGGCATATGAACAGTTTTAGCAAGAGCATGGTTTTTGGAAGTTTCCCAATATTATATTGTTTTTCAAAATCATTTTTTGAATAGAAGCAAGATCAGTTTATCATCAGACTTCCAAACCCATTTTTTGACTGCAGAATTCATCACTACTGAATTCTACTCTGTACATTTTTTTTTTTTTTACAAAAAAAAAAAAAAAAAACAATTCTGGTATTAACCTTCCATCTAATCACATGACAACATCCAGAACTACTGTATTAAGCCTTAACTAATTAATTTTCTTTTTACAAAAAATATTTTTTTATCCTCCCCCAAAATTATTCTATTTATGCACCAGTTGATAAACAATTTTCCATGCAACACTTCATTTCTTCAGAGATAAAAATCTTAATCTCATTTTAAAAAAAATTATGTTTAAATTCTAATTGATGAACAAAAATCTTAATCACTTCTTGGTTTTTTTTTTTCAAAAGTAAAAAATATACAATAAATTGAACTAACTAAGAAAGAAAAAATCATTTTTTATGGCTACACCTTATATAAATTAAACACTTTTAGTATTATTATTATTATTAAAATATTTTAAATATTGTCACAAGATCATTCACATATGTAAATCTTTTAATAAGTTTAACCTAGTTAAATTCCTATTTAACACCTAAGTTATACTGCAGATAACATGAAAAAAAATTATTCTCAATATAGATATTTAAGTCCTGTGCCACTGTGTATGATATTGGAATAAAGATTAAAAAGATTTGCTCAAAGAATAATGATTAATAATTATACTTATTGTTTATATTGTGAGAATACGTCAAACTCTTCACATATATATTAAAAAAAAAGCATCACGCACACTTATTTTGAATATTATTAACAAAAACCATTGAAAATTCTATTATTGATTTTTATATATTAATAATTGTGTACAAATTGGTTATTTAAAATTATAACTTTAACAACTTTTTTAACTATACTGACATGTAGATAATCACAACGTAAAAAAAATACATATAAGCCCTAAAATTGTTAAAGGAAAGAAATAATCATTAAATTTTAATTTTGATCATTATCCATTCATTAAATATACAAATAGTAAAATGACATCATAATTGAAACAAGAAAAACATGAACTCAAATTGACAATATATCATATTGAAGCATCTGAGTTCAATCCTAGCTTCATGACATCTAGCCATAAGCTCACTTCAAACCCTAGTACTAACCTTAAATTTCCGATGCAACGGTCAATCCATGCTAGTTTTCTTAAAGAAAAACTATTTTATAAATGTGTATTAAAATTAATTAGTTTAAAGTTTAAATTAATCGATGCTATTAATAAATTCATGATAAAATTATTCATGAATTTATATATATTACAACGGCGTGAATTGTGCGTATATATTTATAAATATTTAAATATATATAATTGTTCGAAAGTTTCATTGCGTCGGGAATGTTTTGATTTTACTTTTAAATAATTTGTTAAAATTTTAGTGATTAAAAGCTATATTCTTTCGATAAGCTTTCAGATTTTCCCTTTCCAAAACAATGGGTAAAGTTTTATTAATTAGAAAAAAATATAAGTATTTAAAATGTAAGGATTTCCTAATTAAAATCATTTTTCTGATTTTAAAAATTCATTTTCTAATTAGAAAATGAATTCAAGTTAATGAGTTTGAAAGCCTTATCGAAGGAATGTATCTAAAATCAATTAGTAGAAACTTGTAACATTGAAAATGAAAGAATCGCTAGCTCGAAGGCATCAGATATAGTATAAATAGCTCTGAAAAGTTTGGAGAAAGGAAGAATCCATTTTTGTTGTAGAAAAGTGCCATTAAAATTCTGTGCATTTTAAAATCATGAATTCAAATAGTGTTCCAATCATGGTGAGGGGCTAAACATCAGGAATCTGGCTACGGTTCCTGAAGTCCCCTGAAAATCTTCAATGAAGCTGCTAAATCCTTTCCGGACCAATCATGCTGCCAAAATCATGAAAAATCAATTAAAATGCTGTTCAAGTAATCGACCAAATGCATGCCTATGTTTTACCAACCCAGACATATAAACTAAGGAACTAGCCCCAAAAGAAATGGTAATATATTTCCATAATGAACCGTACTTTCTGGACAGTTTCCGAACTTTACTTTACACTCCCTTTAAGAGCTCTTTTCATTTATTAATGTAACAATCTGTACAAAACTTTCCTTTAGTTATGCTTTTTAAATTGCATAGTAATTCTCTCAACCTCTAGTCTTTAAATTTAACTTTCCTTTCTTACGATGGTGGTTCACTTACTATATTATATATATTTATTGTGTGATTTATTAATGTTGTTTATTTTTAATTATATGCCAATAATCCTTCGACTCGATGAGCTCCTTTGTTCCATTTGCTTTATGCAAATAATATAATATTAAGTCTAATAGTAATTCTTACCCATTAGAACTAGATTTATAGAGTTCTTTTAATCATCGAGTCAAATGAAATTATTAAATGTTTGTTATTTTTATAATTGGCTAATAATAAATTATTAGCTCCATTTCTAATCTATGCCCCAGCTATTTTCTCATGTTCACCAATAGTTAGTTATTCATATATAATATTAAAATGTTTTTGCAAAAGGGTTGATAAAGGAATCAAATGAATACATTCTAATTCAAATTGTTTTTACTATCTATTAATATTCAGAAGGGCAGAATATTTGGGGCATAATTAATATAATTTTATAAATGCTTTAAAATAGTTTTAGTTAAAAGCTCGTTTGACTTTAATTAATTTGATCAAGTCATCACGTAGAGAATTCTATAATAAATTGGGTTTTATTATTCAAATGGTGACTATCAAGTCATCATCTTCGAACATTGCTGACATAGGGCAATCTTCTGCTCTGTATATTACTGTTATTTTAAATTATAGAGGAAGAAAGCACTTCCTCCCTGCTTATATTATATTTGGAACACCAAAGGTTCATAGTTATAACTCGGCCTTCCCCGTGTTCCATGTCTCCTGAAAGGGCAGTAAGACTTGTCAAACACAAGCTGCCATACTACTTAAACCACCAAACAGTGATTATCTTTCCTGTTCATTTTATAGCTCACAATTCGTCAGCACCGTTACCTCTCTGTTCCAGTAGAGCCTGCTCTTATGCTCATAATTCGTGATGAAGTGATTTCAATTAAAGTTGAAAAAATTCTCAGTTATCTCAAATTAAGTAAGTTTTCTAATAAAGGTTAAAGTTATGCCCTAAATATGTATCTTGCTCTTCATGAATGGATTTGCGAATGTGAAAATAAATCTCACATTCTTTTGTATAAAATTAGAACAGTAATTTCCTTTATAACTGAATACCTTTATCTGCCTTTATTTTCTCATTGGGGGCAAAGACATATAGCATTCCATAATTTGCATAATCATTGTTGGCATATAATAGGAACTGCCATTTTTATTATAATTATAAACTCTGTTAAAGGCTAGAGTGATCAATATAATCATCATTTAAAATTGAACGAAAACTATTACTAGTATTATTAAATATTTTATTAGCACACTTGGTTTCTTAAGTCTTTTATTCAATAATTATTTAATGTTAAGGCTCACTGTCTGTGTTGGCAACCTGAACATATACATATGAATCGATTTAAAATTATCTTTAGTCAATTTATTATCTGATATAAATGTCAGTTCAGGGGTCTCTAATCATCACCAACCGTTGAGCTAGTTTCTTGGTGCATAGCACTGTGCCATTGATTTAGATCATCAATTGATCTGAGCTGGTGAGTAGGGTTTGAATTCAGCTTGGTTCAGCTGAGTTTGGATCGACTTGCAGTTTAGATGGTGGAGGTTTTTTCGACCGGTACAATATAGAACGGTTAACAGAAAAAGAGAAATAAACATTTTTTTTCTTTCTTATTGAAAATGAAATGGAGATTAAAATATAACTCTGATTAGTCAATATGTTTTGAGTAAAATATAAATCTGAACCTATTGCTCAAAGTTATTGGACAACAATCAGTAAATCATCAATTCTCCAAAGAAGCAAATAATTTTGGAGGATAAAGAAGAAACCATGCTTATCATCATGAATCTTCATAAAAATATATTTTACAAGTATAAAAAAATCTCTTAGTGATCCTATTCAACCTGAATATTATAAAAAATCAATCACTTCATTATTTATAATAAAACTACATTATCACGTTTTAATAAAACTAATAAATTTCAAATAACATTCTAACACGGTTAAGTAGCTATGATCAGCTACAGAAAAATAAACTTCATAGAGATAAAATGTTAATCATACTAATATAATGTCGAATCTGATTCTAAAGGAAAATAATTACTATCTGTCAATGATAAACATCAGATTAGAATGAATCCTTACAAACTTTAGGGAATCCTTACAAACTTTAGGAAATCCTTAAATGGAAATTATTCTTAAAAATGAAGGAATGGAGTCATTATCTGAAAAATGAAACAGCATTTGAACATGGAATAATGTATTTTGAAAGATGAAAAGAAAAAAGGATTCTTAAGATAAAAATTTATTTCATTCGTCAACATAAATTGATTCTAAATTAATCCTAGGCTCGACTACACATTAACATCAGATATACATCATTCACTTTTATATATTTTTTGTTATTATTTTCTTTTTTTAATAATAGGACAAGCACCATTCAACTATAATTTAAAATTATTGATATCCATTAATTATTAAAGAAATATAGAGATAAAGGCCTTAAGATAAATTAATAACCATTGTGAATATCTGCAGACTAAAAAAAATAAGTCTTATTACTCTATCTAATTTTAATCATACTTACTTTGGCAATTATAATGTTATATTATAAGTGTAATTTGTTTGTTATAATTAATGTATTAGTTAAATTTTTATTTTGCGATTCGGAATAAATGAGTAACATTCTGTTATAAGTGATCTATTCTATCATATGTTAATGTCATCAAGAATAGACTTCAAAATAAAGGATAATATTTATAACTTATAATGATGTAATATGATATTCTGAAAATAGGAAAGTTCATTATAAAATATAGATTATTATTTGAATGAAAAGACAAATTTATTTTATGTTATAACATTGAATTATTTCATTTGCATAACAAATGATCGTCCATCGTAATAGTATATTAATGATAGTTTACTATATAATAAAGATGTGAGAATAAAGGATGATCATATTTATTTCATTTTACATTTTTTATAACTTATATTATGTTAAATTGAATTATGAATACAGTTTGTTATTTATATGTTTCATTAAACATTAGTTATTATAATTATATTCATGATTCTTTATCTATTTCATAATTCATCACATAATATACCACACAAACATATAATCAGTATACAAGCAGGATATAATCAGGGAATAATGAGAGCAGATTAGAGAGTACATGAAATAGGCAAATAAAATGAATTTCCTATTTCAATATAATAATTTCCTAATTATATTGATGAAATAACTTATATTATTACATTGCATATAATATTTGATAATTAAATTATTTTTGTTTGTCTATACACATTTTTCAATCTGTCATAAATGTTGCTCCATTACAAGTATTACCCCAAACTAATAAATTATCAAATGAGGGTAAAGTGGCATTTATGTCATCCCTTTACAATATAATATTTTTTGTCTTAATTTTTTTTTTTAATATAGAGAATTATTAATTATGTTAAATAAAAAATTATTGAATTATGAGTTGAAAACAGAATTTCAATATGGGCCCAAATATATAAATATTTTTATTAATAGTTATGCTTTTTTAGGTTTTTGTTAGTATTATAAGTAATGCTATAACCAAAGACTTGAAATTATGATTAAAGTTTTGTGATAATGTATTCTTTGTTTCTGATTTCATTTCATGTTATGTGATGAAAAAGGGAAAGTAGATGGGAGGGAAAATGCATACATTATATTATAATGAGTATTTTATAATGAAGGGCACTCACATTTATAAATGTTTGGAAGTATGAGTTATGTATTTATTTATATTTTTGCCTATTTGTATAGAATGATTAAGACAGCTTGGAAAAAATGATTGACAAAAGCATTAAATTATTTATTCTCCAATTAGACTATAAATATATTAATAGTCCTATAGCATCTGTTACATAAAAGTGATTTACCTAATATGGGGCAGAATAAAAGTATAATTTTGATGAACTCTCAATTTATTACTGATTTTCATCCCAAGATATATATATAAATTTTAATTTTAAAAATAAATACACAAAAAAAGTGTGGAAGTCACCATGCAGAATTAGAAGCTTAAAAAATTAATATGAATTTTAATTTGTAACCTTTTTTTTTACTCTTATAAAAATAGGAAACATTTTATATATAAGCTCATAAACGATTAAAATAAAATTTAAACAAAATAGGATGATTAATATTGAAGTTTATATAAAAGAATATTAATAAATAATGATAACAAAAGTTAATTATTAAAATCTTTAAAATAAGATATTTTTTAAAAATAATAAAAAAATCAATATATTAAGTTTAATAATTAAAATGAGTTTTATATGAAAGATTTTATTCCTTTATTAATATATATATATATATATGCAATGTATGTACATGTTTGTTTATGTACAACACACAATACATATATATGGATATATACCGAAACCACACTTAGTGAGGGCAATTAGATCCTCAAATCTCATCCTTAAGCAAGAATATCATATAAAAAACAAATAATAATAGTGGTTTATTATAGAAAAAATGAATCACTACTCCAACTAAAAATTAGATTATAAGCTATGAACAAAGAACTTAATCTAGTATATATATATATAATAATTTTAAAAAACCATTAATGTACATTACATGCTTGCGTAAATTGTGCTATGTGTATATGCAAGTATGCACTTAAAATATTACTGTATGTATGTATGTATGATAATGCAATTTAAATCTATGTAAAAACCTTAGCATAAAGTTGTTCTTTCCAGTCATTCATTTATCAATCATAATTACCCAGATTTCTGATGGCTGAGGATCTCTGGTAGAATGAATGTTTGACATGCTTCTTGGATTTTTTTTTTCATAAGGAATGCTATGATTTCATGATTTTGAAAAATTTTGATGCACTTAGATGACTTACCTATTTTGATCTATATTGTTTTTGTTTTTAGAAATAGTGGTGACTAAACATGGGTAAACACATAAAAAAACAGATATAAGATATTCATTTTGGTTTCCAAGCTCTGAGGTTTTCTTGATTTTTCTGTGGTCATATTAATTGCTACCATGATTTTAGTTGAAAATGTATATAGTTATAAACTTTTAAACAGAATTTCTAGAACAAAAAACTTTTAACTGTCCAAAAGTGTAGCAAAATGAAGGAGAAATTGAAAGTAACCCATCAGTTAACATTTTTTTGTATTCTTCTGTGCAACTGTTTCTTGTTGCACTGAGAAAAAAATCCATACTAAAGTTTTATCTTATTTTTTTAATTTGTACTATTGTATAATATTACATGAAATTATTTAGAATTTTTTAAAAAAAAAAATTAATAACAACTTGATCATAAAAACTTATTATTTATCATTAATGTAACAGTAACAAAATTAACATGATGTACATTCCCAAAACTTTTAATCGCAGTTAATATAAAAATATTCTGATGTATTAAAAAGGAAAAAAAAAAAATCTAATGCATTCTGTGTTTGCATATTGTAATCAATATATGCAAATGTAAACAAACAGTACTTTATAAACAAATATGCTAGCTGTGTCATTTGTTTTTGCAATGAGATGTTGCATTTTATTAAGTATGGTAGCCATTTTTTTGGAAATGACTTAAAATTTTTTAGATTAGTACAAGTGAAGTCAGAGATGCAAATTATTTAAATAAATATTAAAAGTACAACTCGTTTAAGTTTATTTGTATTGCATTTTTATCATAGAAAATTTTATTATTAAATGCATAATATATGCAATTTTGCTCATATTTTTAAAACTAAACATACAACTGTGATAATGATCACTATTCTGAAACAAGCTATAAGATGTTTTAAAATCAAGCAAATAGACTGTCTTATTTTTAATTTAGATTTACTAATTTTTGATCGTACAAAGTTCATTATTATAATTTTCTTTTTTTCAAAATAACATTTATGATAACTAAATTGTAATATAATGATTATAATTTTTATTGCAAGCAAAGTACTGTTAGTAAAAATTTTAACCCATAAAAGTAAAAATAATGTACAGTTTTTAAAGTGATGTACACATTTTCTAATTTAATGCTATCTTAATA
Organism: Epiperipatus broadwayi; assembly: GCA_028023455.1. Taxonomy (NCBI): domain Eukaryota; kingdom Metazoa; phylum Onychophora; class Udeonychophora; order Euonychophora; family Peripatidae; genus Epiperipatus; species Epiperipatus broadwayi. The sequence continues at coordinate 13,078 of JAQFVV010007565.1, read as the reverse complement.
TATTTGGTTGTTGTACGTCATTAAAATATGATTTTGATTATTTATTATACTGAATGAAACACTTTTTTTTGGATTTTATAATCATTAACAATGAAAATCTTTACATTGGTTTTGTCATTTATGAAGGACTGATTGATTTGCAAGAACATTGGATGAAAATAAAAAACCGTACTGCACATTCATTAATTGTTTTTTTAAATTTATAATCAAAATATTATATATAGCATTAATACTGTGCTCCATATTGTGTATTATGAATAAGCTCTGTACTGAAAAATTTCAACATGGAAGTTGCTATTTTGCTTTTGAATGACATATTGTTTACAGTTATCCTATGACATTATCAGTCTTACAAAATAGCTGCCAAAATTATTTTTTTAAAATATTTATTAAGATAACAAATTGTGAATCAAAATAGTAAATATAAATTAATAATTGCTATTGTGAATGCTCAAATAAGTGGGTGTATATATTTTCTCTGACCCATGATCTGACTAAACAAACATATCAGATTTTGCCTCAATCTATACAAACTCTTGGAGAACTTATAACATTATAAACATTTACAACTATCATAAAAAACTTTTGTATATACCTATTATCAATAAATCTAATTTGTTTTAATAAAAAAAAAGTGGGTATATATATATGAAAAATAATAACATAAAAGAAATATTGTTATACTATGATGTATTTATAAATATTAATATAAACTATATGATATAATTTTCAAACTAGGATTATGAAATTTAAGTATATAATTTTAAAATAATGATATAACTTATCTTTCTCTTTTTAGTTCTTTAATAAATTCTGCTAGCTAATCAAAATTATCTGAATATTTTTAATATAAAATAACATTGGTAAAAAAAACATGTGACAATAAGTTAATTTCTAAATCTTAATTTCTTCAGTCATTTATTTATTTTTCTTTTCGATTCCTTTTCCACATTTTTTTCAATATACAGTAACGTTAACTGGAGAATAATATATTAGGAGGCTCTCTATAAATAACAAACAAAGATTAATTGTAAAAACAATTAAAGAAATTGTATAAAATTCTTACCTGGTATGTGAGTTCCTCTTAAAGCATTATTATCACGGGCTAATGATTGCATTATACCTTTTAATACATTATTAACATCATCAAACAGGCAGGCTTCTTTAGGAAGCTGCTTCCGAATGTCAGCACCAATAAAAATATTCTGAAAAAAAAATTAAATAGTGCATATGTTAATAGCAATAATTAAACATTGGTGAAACCCCCCTCCCCCGATACAATAAGCTATCACATGAATGAGAATATTGCTGCTAATATACATGAGTTTGAAAATGACATAAAAGTAAACAAAAAATTCCACAGAATAGGAAATTGATTTTTTGGATCATATAAGAACAACATATTCCTGTAGTAATCTATAATTAAACTATAACTATAAGAAGGACATTGCATAGAGAGTATATATCTATTTCAACTATATTAACTGTACAAAAGATTTTATTCTTCCAAGTTATATATTAAGAAGAATTATTTCTTCTCATGATAGTTTTAAGATGGCCTAGTTTCAAATAAGTTTAGCTAGCTTACAATTATTAAACTTAGTACAAGATGTGGATTCATTAAGTGATTATGTGATAAATTCAATACATTTTAAATATTTTTCTCTCTTTAGTATTTTTATTTCTTTCTTTATATATATTATATATAGAGCTCACAAGTAAGCTCTTACCAAGCTTTTCAGAATATCCCCACCCCCAGACTGGTTTCTGTGACTGGTCTGGGGATATTCTGCAAAGCTTGTTAAGAGCTTATTTGCAAGCTCTGTATATAAAATTTGTAATATGAGTTTATTAAATTAGGTCATGTGACATCTGATTTCATTTTTTTTGGCAATTTTAGATTGCTAAAGCTATTAAGATATGGAGTATCTGAACTTAGTTTAGTCCCATATGGCTATTTATGTTAGATTGCTGGATTAGAAGACATATGGATGTCTAAAAATTTCAGATTTTCAACTTAATAGTTATGCATTAGATAAAGTGCTGGGCTTGTCCTGGTATTTTTAATCTAATACTTGAATATCCTAGCACCCCACTGAGAATTCCAGTAGCAGATACCAGTCTGGGGTTGGGGATATTCTGCAAAGCTTGTTAAGAGCTTATTTGTGAACTGTAAATATAACATTAGTAATACAAGCATATTAAATTAGGTCATGTGACATATGATTTGATTTTTTTAATATATATATATATATATAGAAAAAGAGAAGTAGAATATTCAAGAGTGTTTTATCAATTTTCACAAGGAAAAAGTAAGATATTAACATTTTTAAAAGATTGATATCAATTAATTAAAAGAAATTAGAGAGTTTTCCAAATTAAAATATATAATTAAGGAAAAAACCAAAGTATTTTTACAATAATTAGAATTACATTTTTTTTAAAAAAAAATCTTTCAAAGCCTAATGCTATTATGTCTGAGATAGTCTTGTGATCAAATGAATATCAAGATTATTTAAAAAAATAATAATAAAGGGTAAGGAGGCAATAGACTTCAATATCAGGCAAGTCTGGTTCAGCTGTGATGAGAACAGTGAGAAGCTAATCTTATAGTCTGAAGTTAAACTGGCTACAACAAGAACTAAAAATTGATTTGTGATATGGAGTTTATAAGAATTAGATGCTAAGCTTTAGCTAAAACTAAGTATTATCAACCTAACTATGTAAATAATTTCTCCAGAAGAAATGCAGAAAGTATTTCTGGGATAAACTGTCAACAAGCCTTATGTATTGATCCATCCAAAATCATCACTTCTTGGCTTTGTTAATCTGATATGGAAATTATTTTGGAAACTTGGAGCTACAAGAAAAAAACCTAACATAAAAAGAAATAATTGTTAAACTAAAATAAAAATATTTGTTAATCTAAAACTGGGCAATACAAGAAAAAATATTAATGGAAAAACTTTTAATGAAAAAGTTTATTAAACTGAAAACATGTTAATCTGGAATGAAATAGGTATTAAAATGTAAACTTGGAATTACAAGGAAAAGCTAACTTGAAAAAAAAAAATTGCTAAACTGAAAGCTATAACTATAATTAGGTTAAAAGGAAAATCCATGGTAAAACAAAAATGAGGTATTTCAATATGTATACATTTAGTTATAAATATTATTTTATAAAGAAAGTAGTAATTAGGCATAATGAATATCTTTTTCTTTGGTTGTTTTGAAACATTTTAAAAAGAAAATGGGGGAAAAAATTAAGTTATTATTTTTTCTTTATTCTGATATATTTCTTCAGATTTAATTATGGTAAAAAAATAATTTATTTAGATTAAATGTTGATTAATTCTTAAGAAAAGAAAAATATATTTGCTATATAAAATCATATATATCATATGGAATTATATGTTAACTTTGGTTTTGTCGTTTTATAATTTTTTCTGCATTTTCTTATTTTTTATTTATCAGTTACCATTATTAAATAACTGTTTTAAAAATAAGTTTCTGGAATTATTTTTGTTTTGATGTCTTTATTTTTCCATATATCTGTTCTGTAAATTAGCAGTGTGTGATTGATTACATCATATAGCTGTGCTGTAAGAGATTTGTAGATTATTCCAGTAAAAACTACTTAACATAAAATAGATTGTTAATACATATGCATTTTCTCTTGTTCATAGTCATTCCTTAGTATCCTTATGATCCCAAATTTGTGGCTATATAAATGTATATGGACATCCAGGAAATTCACTACACAGTGCAATGTTGAAGATCATTTTTAAAGTTTTTTCCTTAACATTATTTTTGGGATTTAAAGAGATAGCAAATACTCATGGTGCCACATGGTTAAGAGTATTAATGGTGATCAGCATATCTAAGTCCCAGCATTTATTTTGTTTATCATTGCAGATATTTTTAATACTTAAATTATGTACATGCTAATAAAATATTAATGAATTCTTTTATATTATGCTCTAAATTTGGCAGTCTAGATGATAATTAGCTTGTTTTTAAATATATCTCTTTTAAATCCATTTGATTGATGTTCATAATGCTATATTGTATCTTATATAAATATTCATTTACTTCCAATGCTAATTTTTGATTCTCTGCTCTTATTCATATTATTTATTTTTAATGCAGATTTCTGTTCTTTGCTCACTGATTGGGGTTTTGTAAATAATTTTGAGAATGTTTTCCATCATTCTTGTATACATTATAGTCCAAATGATACCAAAGTGCAGTTTGAATACTGTCTCCACTATATATCCTATATATCTATACCATTACAATATAGACATATTATTGAAATAATATAAATACATTAAAAACCTTCATTTAAATAGTGCTCCATATCAAAAAATGGTACATATGGTATGCATTTCAGTTTGTTGATGTAATAAATAATAAATTTAGATTTATAAATCCAAATCCTCAATGCATTAGGTAAATAAAGTGAATGGAAATTATCAGACATTTAAAAAAAATATTTCATATTAAACTTAAACAAGGCTTCATAATTGGGTTGAAAAGTGTAGTATGTGTGTGAAACTAATATATGTTAAAATAGATTTTGAAGAAACTTTAAAGAGATAAAATACTCATTGCTTTCACTGAGAAGATATGATAATGCAATGGAGAGTTGCAATTAGTCAAGATTTTATAGCCTTTCAGAAAAAAAGTTTACTGTAAATGAAATTAAATACAGCAACAGTGACAGATATCAAATAATAGATAAAAAGACAACCATTCAATTTATGTGAATAAATTTATAATTTTATGAAAGTTTGTATTGGCATTACAAAACTCATACTTTTTAATTCTTATTTTGACTTTGTTTCTCTTGACTTAGGATTATCAAACTCACTTACAATTAAACAAGAGATTATCCAATAAAGAATAGAAACCAATCCCTATCTTGCTTAAGAGTAGTGTAGTGAAAAATACACTATAGAAATATTATTCATTTACAAGTAACTTATCTATATTCTTACAACAAATTTCTAGTTTCATAAGATTTGAGATAAATAATTTATATATATTTTATAAAATTTATAAAAGTAGTACTTTTCAATCAACATCTCAAATAATTTTTCAAGAAATACACAAATGATCTTAAATAATATTTTATTAGCTTAGAAATTATTACATTTTTTTAAGTCTAGATAGAAATTTGAATCCCATGAAAACTCAAAAATATTTATCAATCTTTATTAGAATCCCATAGGAGTTATTTCATAGCTACCTCTTTATCATTCATATGTACTGCTGTATTCCAAGGATCTCCAAAGACCAGTCAGGGAACTAGATAAATACGCAATATACTTTGAAATGTATATAACAATATTTATTTAATAATAATAAACATGAGGATTCATCTAACCATATTACTATACTATGATAAAAGAAGAAAGTGTGTGTATATGCATGTATATCTGATTATGAATTGATAAATGAATGAATGAAATAATTTTGAAAAACTAGAGACCATTTTAATAAAAATCAAGTTAACATTTATTGACACCAAATAAAAATTTAAAGCTTTTTTAAAATTATAAAAAAGTATACATATATGTGTGTCTAGTATGTATCTCTACTATATTGACGATAAATGTGTTTATTATTCCAACCCTTATCCATGGTACATATACACAATAAGGCACTAAGTATTTGCAATGCAGATAAAATTAACAAAAAAATCATTAATTCATTATTACAATGATCATGAACTATTTTACAATATTATATCAAGGTATGTACAGTAGCTTAGTTGTCCAATTCCAGCTGTAGAAGTCCATCTTCTTTGGACACCCCCTAAATATGTACAAATTTCCGGTGGTTGATAGATAAGAATGTCCATGCCAGAAGATTAGTCATTCACACTGAATAAGCAAATATAAATGATCATTAGTTAACAAAAATAAATAAATAAACAATACAAACTCTATCCTATAGCAAGTATATGTTCTTAATATGGAATAATATCAAATAAAATCTTACCATATTCCATATCACAGTAATGATAATGATGACCAATGTCAAATCACTATGGAGAGACAGCTGACCTAAAATTTATTTAACAAAAAAAGATGATATCTAATTTAACAAACTTCCCCCTGCTCTCTCTTGATTTAAATTACAGTGGACTCTTCCAAGTTGTAGACATTCAAGTTTCCAAGTGTGGAAGTGAAATAAAAACATAATTCTACATATATATATATATATATATATATATATATATATAATATAATAAATTGAAGCTTTCTTTAAATCATCTTGAATAATGTTCAGGAATTTGGCAACTAATGTCTTTTATATACATGCTATCACTTTTCAGGTCATCTTTCTTTGGCAAGTCATGCATGACTCATGGGAACTCCTTGGCAACATGCTTGAAATGATGTTATTTCCATCTTCTGTAGTTGCTTTCCTTCTGGATCCATCAAGACATTTAAGACAGGACATTTGATGTTTTGTTAGGCAATATACAGGTGAATATTACATCATTGCACTGTCTATAGTCAGAGACAATAGTACCTGGTCCTATGGCAATGTTAAATTAGCCAGAATACATTGCTCTGCAGATCATAAAAGACTTAAATTTCCTTGATTTGCTATTTGGCATTTAATGGCTTTTATAAGAAAAGAATTATTTCATCATTTATATATATATATGCTAGCGATGTTCTATTTCTTTATTTTATTTGTCTTTAAACAATAGTGCAGTTTTTATTTTAAATGTGAATTTAAAATCAGTTCAGTTATTTTTATCCAACTGCATGAATCTATCAAAACTTCTGTTTAAATATTGGCTATAGTATTTTATAATTTTGTATTATGAAGATTAGATGAATAATTTGTAATGTTTGAATAAGTCATCCATATTCTCTTAGATTCAAACATTCTATCTTTAGATGTTGGTGTTATACAGCTATTATATCCTTTTGAAAATAATAAAAGATGATGGAAATGAATGGGATTTGCTTTTATACTGGGTTTAGTTTCCGTTGTTTAGTATACTTGCATTTCTATTTCCGTTTACATTGTGGTATGTGTCTACTGTTGTATTATATTGATTGTAAGTAAAAATAAAATTACATAATAGAATTCTGCTTTCACCTTCTGCATTTGGTTACCTAGTCACTGGCTTTACATTAGGTCATCGCTATGTTTACCACATCTAAGTCTTGTATCATCACAAAAAATACATTGACATTTAATTCATTATATATATATTGTAATGTTTTTCGTATTACTAGGCCACTATACGCCTCAAATTTATATTTGAGCATGAGTTGATCAAGCTGTATCAAAAGAAAAAAGAAAGTTGTATTTCTTTTCCTAAAAAACACAGCTATATTTCCTGATCAAACTTTGCCTATTGATGGTTGAGAATTATGCTATTGATGAGATCAGCTTTTAATTTATTTGATAGGCGCCAGGTCTTTTTATTCTAAAAAGACCACTGATATCTGTCGCCAGCATGTCTCGCAAATAAAAAAAAATAAAATATTTTTAAAATTATTGGTCTTAGATTTTAAGAATCGGTAATTTTATGGTAAACTAGAATTATCTTTTTTTGAGATTATTATTGCTGGTCTTATTCAAAAATATTGGCAAGGTAAATTACTTTTAAATCTTATTAAACTAATAATAACTTTAATACTAAAAAGAATAATAACCATTATTAATAACGCACAATGAAAAAGGTTGATAAAAGTATAATCTCTTTTATTCTAACAAACTAAAATATTTATAAGTTAAATTACGAATTAACTAAACTGGAAAGTACACACATGCTAATCCAGATAATGAATCGATTAACCAAAACAGTTAGATTAAATAATGAACGCAATTTAATAATGTTCCAAGATCTTGTATAAAATTCTTTATAAGAAAGTCCCTTGAATACGAAAAGTCTATATCAGGATGGTAGTCTAAGCCTAGATAAATAATTGTTTGCAAACTTTTAAGTCACTATCAGGAAAATTTATTCTTAACTTACCGGTAAGTTCATGTAAGTTTATGGGATCCCAGATCATGAGAATTTCCATTGGTCTCTCCCTGCCGGCGTCTTCCATTATTGTTCCATTCTATAGCTGGAGAAAAGGCACGGTTGTAGTGACCCTTTTAATGCAAAAAGCGGTCTTCACAAGTCCCGTTTCCATGCTTGCATGACAGCTTGGTACAGCAAGGGGCATACCTGTGTAGAAGTATATTTCTTGCCACAGGTTATGCTCGTGGAAACCTCCAACTTTCAGAGACGTAACTAGAAGTAAAAGAGAAGACCCAGATTGAAGTTGTCATCTCCTTTTTATATCGCGCTCCATTTTTGAAACTTCTGCGCACTCTTTTGTCTTTTTATCAGCGTATAAGATAATAATCTTATACACTCTCTCTTAAATTTAAGTTACAAAGTTCTCTTTTTTTTAGCATTATTCTTCCATCTTTAATTAGCTAAAATATTTTTCTTTTAGCTTATACTTTTGGAATTCTTTTAATTTATCTGGATTAGTAATCTGTATGTCATTTATTCTTTCCAATTAGATAAAAAAAATAAGAATGACAAATTTAACCTTCATTGCACGTTTTAACAAAATTATACTAATCAAAAAAAAATCTAAATTTACTTTTTTAGCTTTTACCAAATGCCAATATATTTGAAATGCTATTTTTCCTGACCAACTTCAGCCTATTAATTGTTAAGGATTGTGCTGATTGACAAAATCAACTTTTAATTTTATTTCATATGTGGGCGCCAGGATTCCTAAGAATCCGCTGAAAGATGTCTGCCATGCACCTCTCGCTAGTTAGTAAAAACAAAAAAAAATAAAAAGATTTTTATTATATATATATATTTTTTTAAGGGGCTAGGTAATTCTACCGTAAATAGAGAATCAATGATTTTTACGATTATTAGTCCTGGGAGTATTGAAACATATTGGCTTAAGGTAACTTAAATTTTTAAAATCTTATTTACTAATAGATTTAATAATAAAAAATAATAACCATTATCAATAACGCACAATGAAAAGGTTGATAAAAGTAAAATCTCTTTTATTCTATCAAATTGAAGATGAGAAAGAATTACAGCACCACACAGAAAGTATACACACACTAATCCAGATACTGAATCGATTAACAAAAAACAGTGAGATTGCCAATTAAAGGATGAATAATGTCCTAAGATCTGTATAATTTCTTTTATTAGAAAGTCTCTTGAATACGAAAAGAAAAGTCTATATCAGGATGGTAGTTCAAGCTTAGATAAATACTTGTTTGCAAACTTCTTTAAGTCACTATCAGGAAAAATTTACTCTTAACTTACCGTAAGTTCATGTAGGTTTATGGATCCCAGATCATGAGAATTTCCATTGGTCTCTCCTGCCGGTATCTTCTCATTATTGTTCCGCTCTATAGCTGGAGAAAAGGCATCAGGTTGTAGTGAGCCCTTTATTGGGTGCTTTTGTCTTCATAAGTCCTGCTTTCCATGTTTAAGGTGATAGCTTGGTACAGCAAGGGGCACAACTGCAGAAGTATATTTCTTGCCACAGGTTATGCTCGGGAAACCTCCAACTTCGTAGAGACGTAACTAGAAGTAAAAAGAGAAGACTGATTAGTTACTATCTCCTTTTTATATCGTAGACTCCATTTTTGGAACTTCTATGACTTTTTGTTCTTATCAGCGCATAAGATTATTATGTTATACACTCTCTATAAATTCGAGCTGCAAAGTTCTCTTTTTTTTTTTTACCATTATTCTTCCATGCTTTAATTAGCTAAAAATATTTTTCTTTTAGCTTATGCTTTTGGAATTCTTTTTATTTATCTGGATGAGTGATCTTGTTATGTCATTTATTCTTTCCAATTAGATAAAAAAAATAAGAATTGACGGTTCTAACCTTCATTGCACGTTTTTAACAAAAAATTATACTAATCAAAAATCTAAATTCACTTTTTAGCTTTTGCCAGTGCCAAATATATTTGTAACGTATATAAATAAAACTGCTACAATACTCACCCACAGTTAGGAGATGAGAATAAAATAGGGGTTTACACTAATTTTATTCTTAAGTTTTTAAATTCATATTCGTATATTTTTTTTTTATGTAGTAGCGTGCTGATATATTGTGTAGACTCATTCATTGGTTTAACTGGGTTTTAATGCCCACTTTTAGGTCTAACACGCGGGAATGGAAAATATCAAGAATATTCATCTGTGTCCTATCCGCTTTAAAGTGTAATGTTAACGATAAGAAGCTCGCCCAAGTTATAAGCACAAACGCAGCGCTGCTCTCAATCGCTCTGAGTTCCTTACAGGCTCGCGGGCAACTTGGTCCAGCTTGTTCCGCCTCTTGTTGATCTCTGCTAGAAGATAGTCTGACGGCATTTAAAGACGGTCTTATGCTCATATACTTCGCTGGATAAGGGACTCGGGGCTATGTTTACCTCTCTTCAGTGGGCCGCTTACCTCGGTCAAATACTTGTGGACTTACGCTCACATCACGGCCATCGTGTTTTTAGACATATATAAAAAGCACATACAGTGAGCCTTTTCTTCTTCTGGAAGTCATAATTAAAAAATATCTTCTTTCTCATATTTTAATAATCAGGGTTTAATTAGTTAAGTTTTTTTTTTTTTTTTATAATTTTTTTCTTTTTCAAAAAATCATAATGCTACTTTCCGGCTGTAGAGCTCTCTTTTGAGTCATCATTGTAATGTTCTTTATCATTACAACTCATCTCAGGGCCGTAAAGTTGTTAAATCAAGCCCGGAAGTTAGCTCAGCCATTGTAGCGTTATCCATACTAGGCCACTTATACTGCTCAAATTTAGTATTTGAGCGCGGAGTTGATCATGCTGTATCAAAGAGAAAAGAGTACTGATATTTCTATTCTAAAACACAAAGCTATTTTTCCTGACCAACTCTCAGCCATTAATTGTTATGAATTGTGCTTATTGACAAAATCAACTTTTACTCCTATTTCTTACGGGCGCCAGGATTCCTAAGTAATCCGCTGAAATATGTCGCCAGCACCTCGCAAGCTGCAAAAACAAAAAAAATAAAAAGATTTTTAGCCATATATTTTTTATGGGCTAGTACGAGTCACTGTAGTATGAATTAATGATTTTTAATATTATTAGTCCTGGGAGTATTGGAACATATTGGCAAAGGTAACTTAAATTTTTAAATCTTATTTTATTAATAGATTATATAGTTTAAAAATAAGAAATCTGCTATCAATAACGCACAATGAAAAGATAAAAAAACTTTTTTATTCTATCAAACTAAAATATTATAGTTAAATTACATATATTAACTACACAGGAAAGTACACACACACACTAATCCAGATGATTGAATTTATTTAACAAAATAGTAGATTAGTTAATAAAGTTATTTAATAATGTCCCAAGATTTTAAAATTTCTTTACATTAGAGAAAGTCTCTTGAATACGAAAAGAAAGTCTATATCAGGATGGTAGTCTAAGCTTAGATAAATACTTGTTTGCAAACTTTTAAGTCACTATCAGGAAAATTTATACTTTAACTCATCAAAGTTCATGAGTTGATGACTGATTGATTGTTGATTTTCAGATAGAGAAATATGAGGATACTGTTGGGAGTGAGGTATGTTAGGGACTTTATTAGGTAATTAGAAGCTCCAGCCATCATGACAGCCAGAGCAGCAAGGGGCACTTTGGGTAGAAGTATATTTCTACAAATGTGTCAGGTGTAACCTCAACTTCATAAACTAGTAAAAGAAGTACACACTGAAGTTACACCTCCTTTTGTGGTTCACATTCTCATTTTTCAAACTTCTGCATTCCTGTCTTTTACACATATAAGATAATAATCTTATACACTCTCTCTAAATTTAAGTTACAGTTCTTCTTTTTTAGCATTTATTTCAATTTTAATTGAATAAAATATTTTTCTTTTTAGTTTATATTTTGGAATTCTTTAATTTATCTGATTAGTAATCTGTATGTCATTTATTCTTTCCAATTTTATAAAAAAATAAGAATGAGTAATTTTAAATCTTCATTGTAATAAGCGAACAAAAATTATACTAATCAAAAAAAAAATCAATATCATTGTATTAGATCAATAGATTAAAGTATTAAAAATGTGTGTATATGAATACATGATGAATGAATAAAAAGAAAAAAAAAAGCTTGAATAGGAAATAGCATTAATTTTTGACACTATAATGAAAGTGAAGTTAATAATAGTGATTTATTATAACTCACAAACATTCAATAATTATATTTACAGACATGCAACATTTGGAAAGGCATTTTGTGTGCTATGAATCTATTAATTCAGTTTTTCTAATATTAGAGTATAGTTAATTATTAGCTTGATTTTCTGTAGCAACATTTTGGTTCATTTCTCAGTTCGTAAATCTTCTGATCCAAGAAAATTTTATGGGATAATATTTCAATTCAATTCATAAAGTTTTTATGCAAAAAATTTATGCACATTTGGCCATCAAGTCAATTATTGGTAGTCATCGATCTTCCTGACGTACAATTCAGGTTAGTGAGTAGTCTGCAGTAGCTGTTTTTTTCTTTTAGTTTTATTTCCGAATTCCGATCTAATTTAGGTAGCACGAGGATATCTAGGTGACTTTTCCAGAAAGGTGCTGCAAATATACTGTTTCATCACCATATGTTATTTAGCTTGCATCTAAGTGAACACATTTTATTAAAAGAAATATGAAACACTTCCAAATGCTCAGCACTATTGGATCAATCAGGTAAAGACCTTTTTCAAATCTGTCCTATCTTTTATACTTTCATTCTTTATAGAAGTCATGATGTTCTTTCTTTCTTTTGTCTGCCTTTATGTAAACTCTTACATTCTTCTCCTTTCTTTATTGTCTGTTTTCCGCTAAGCACTTTGCTATTTTTAATACTTAAGAATACCAGAAATTGTTTTGATAAGAATCTTCTTTCTTTCGCTTTGAAATTTCCTTTCGCTATTTTAATCAATATCTAATATGCACTTTCCAACATTGAATTTATTTAAAGCACTTGTTTTTATAAAAAAACTAAACTTTCACTG